>JBCNJP010000271.1:51287-75374 GCA_039602395.1 Deinandra increscens subsp. villosa | reverse complement strand
TTGTCTTTGTCTTGTCTGTAGGCGGATACAAGACATTTGTGAACTTTCTTGAGCTTTTCACCCTCCTTCCCTGGGATACTTTTCTTTCCATCCCATTTAAAGACACTCCTATACTTCTTCACATATGATTTCTTGTGAGGAAACTCCTCAAACCTCTTGAACTTGCTCCTCACAGCCTTTTCCAGTTTCTTATAAAAGTATGTGGCTTGATCATTGTTTGACGGATTTGAAAATGGAGCCTGATAAAGCATGGTCAAATCCACATTCGTCCAGGAATAAAATTGAGTCCAGCTCTTGTAGTATTCTAAAGGATACTGACCCCTTCTTCTCATAACAAACATGTTCTTCTCTCCATCAAACATCCAGGTTTTAACAGGTGCAGTAATACCTTGCTTATCATGAAAATGTTCACCCAACTGGATTAGATACCTTTCAGGCGGATATGCAAATGTCTGTGACTCCCAACCTCCATCAAAATCAGAAGCTGGAACCGTCATGTAATCTCTATCCCTGGTATCTTTATCTTCACTCGAGGCATCAGGTAATACTGGTTGAGTTTCTTCAGGAATATCAGCTTCAAAATCAAATACTGGTGATTGTGAGGAATCACCTGTACCTGAACTTCCTTCAACTTTATCTCCTTGTCTTGATTTATCTGAACTCAGCTGCCTGATCAACTTGTGAAGTTCTCTAAACTGCCTTGAGAATTCTCTGTTTATCTTCTTTTGATTCTCCAATTCAGTATTGTGAACCTTCTGAATGTCAATTAGATCACCAATGATCTCACTTTAAGTAGCATTCTGGGCTTTCAATCTTTCTATCTCTGCTCTGAGTTCCCTCTCCAATCTGAACTCAGGGGTTTCTACAGCTTTTCCCTTGTCTTGGGCTGTGGGCTGAGAAGAAGACGGACCAGCACTTGAACTTGTGACTGGTGGC
Source organism: Deinandra increscens subsp. villosa (assembly GCA_039602395.1). Classification (NCBI taxonomy): domain Eukaryota; kingdom Viridiplantae; phylum Streptophyta; class Magnoliopsida; order Asterales; family Asteraceae; genus Deinandra; species Deinandra increscens. The sequence goes on along the minus strand of JBCNJP010000271.1, from coordinate 74,438 downwards.
ACATGAGAATCCAGTCTTCTTCTCCTTGGGTCACTAGGGCCTTCTCTGTGGTGTGGTGTAGCAGTTGACACAGTCTCAGTCATATCAGTCATATCATCTATAACAGAAGCACCGAGGGGAGGATCCTCTGTGGCTTTCCGTTTTCTGATCAATGGACTCTCAGTTGTCTCTGTCTCTACTTCCTCAATCTCAATATCATCCAGATAAGTATTGTAGTTAATAGACTCATCACCTTCAAAATTAAGTGCTCCTATCCTCACATCATTCAAATCAAATTCTTCCCAATCAGAATCATCAGGAAGATCAACCACTTTCTGCTGAGGAGGAGGCATATTATGTTCTTCTTCCACAGATGCATTTCTGTTAACAGGAACCTCTTCTCTCACAATCTCCGCAAACTCTCCAAACTTGTCTCCAAACGGCATCTTATCCGACAACTTCTTCTTCGGATTTATCATAGGAAACACTTCAATACCCATAGGTTTAGTATCATGTGTGTCATTGGTCTTCCTCAGGTTTGGGTATCTTGAATCCAGAACAGATTGAATAAACCTGGGAACAGCAGCAAACTTCTTATCTCTTGACACAACCGCTTTCACATCTTCATAAATCATCCTAGACCAGTTGAACCGAACACCTCTGATTAGTGACACCATTGCATGGGTGTGCACCTGGTTCAGCTGATCTGTAGAGCTCTTCTTTGCAATGACACATTTTTGCAAGTAATGTGCCAGCATTCTCCAGTACGGCGGAATGAGAGCTTTCATTGTGGGAGGAGAGACTATGAGGTATCCCATTTCCTTCAAACATTGGGACACCATCTCCCTGTCTAGCAAAGTGGAATCAGCAGCTACATCTTTCAGTCTGAGTGCCTGTCTGAAATTCTCTTCAGTTAAGATTACTTCAGTATGTTGAATCTCAGCAACTATTTGCTTTCCATCTTCAGAAACCTCTGCTGTCTTCCAGAACTCTTGCTGCATCCGTTTGTAAATCACCGGGTTTGTTGTGAGAGCAAAGTGTAAACAACACTTCTTCAAACCAGCTATCATTGACATATACTTCTCTTTGTATTCTGCAGGCGGATCCAGCAAATAGGCTACCTGATTGTGATCTTTGACAAAGTCCAAATCCCTGCACTCACAGACACAGATAAACATCCAAGACAACACAAAAAATTCATTAGTTTTAGGGATTTCTCGAAAAACGGACAGCATAACGACTTAAAATTGGATGAAACACCAATGAAAACATCATCAGGTACCTTTCCGATCGAAAAACAGGGTTTTCGATCGGAAAGCATCCGTCCGATCGGAAAGTGCCATGGTTACCGAGATCCCTGGTCGAAAAGTACTTAATCCAGATCGAAAAGTAGTGACTGATCGAGAAGCTAAATTCCTGATTGGAAAGCGTAAGCTCCTGATCGAGAAGTCTAGCTTCTTGATCGAAAAGCCTAAAGGCCGATCGAAAAGCACGAGGGCTGATTGAAAAGCCCAAAGACATCGGCAACCAGCGATCGAGAAGCATCAGGGCTGATCGAAAAGCACGAGGGGCTGATCGAAAAGTCCCTGATGCGATCGAAAAGTATCGTCCCCTTCATTCCAAACCTGCAACTCAATCGAAAAGCACATATATGCGTGTTTTACACACGATTGCAAGCAAAATCAGTACCCATCCCATTATCCCATCCATTCCCGACTCAAAAACAAAGAAATTAACCACATACTCAAGCCGATCAACTGGGGGTCGAGCCGCACGCTTCAGACGGGGCGCCATTACTCAAAATCAAGCACGGGGTTGTGTTCAGTGATGGATTCCGACTAGAGAGAGGGTGTCGGATGGTGGCGACGGTGGCGGAGGCGGCGGATTTGAGAAATGGAGGTGGCGGTGCTGTGGGTTAGTGGGGGAGGCAGTGGTGGTCAGATGATGACAGGGATGGTGGTGGTGGTGTCGCAGGAGGTAGACGGAAGTGGTGGTGGTGCGCGGTGTGGTCGGAACAGGAGGTGGAGGTGATTGGTGGTGGCGACGAAGGAATTAGGGTTTGAAAGGAGAAAGAGGGAGATGGGAGAATGAGGGAGGGGTTTCCGATCGGTCCCCTTTTCGTTCTCATAACCCCCCTTTTTTTTTTAAAAAACTTACACAATCCACCCTCCAATTTTAAAAAATGATTACAAGCCTCCCAAATCTTTAATACACCTTATATTTTCTTAAAAATATAAAAAATAACTACATCAAACCCGTTTAATCAGAAGACTTCCCCTGAAATCAAGCCCGAGAGATTTACGATTTGACAACTTTTACTTAAAAATAAAACAAAACACACAAAAATTAGAAGTTAAGAAAAAATAAAATAAACGTAATTAAAGAGAAACAAAAAAATAAAATACTAAAAATAAAAAAACATAGACACATAAGAATCTTAACCTACTGAATTTTGAGTGAAGAGGCATTATCAGTGATCATACCAGATAGTCTGTGACTGAGGAACCCTTTTCAGCTTCGGTTACTTCGCGTGTTCAGGCGATTGCCGGTATTTTGGTCCAACTTTAAACTCATGCTGCTTACGCTTACTCAAGCAGTTTCATCACATTATTTATCTTTTAGGGTCTATTTAATTATGACATTCTATCCAGGTCACACACATAAGTCCTAGGTATAATTTGTACAATCTATCAAGCACACCTGGTTTCCGTACAACATTTTCCACGACACCTTTCCTTAAGCCCAACGTCATGCTCCAGAGGGGTTGAGAAAAGAAAAGAATAGATCACGGAGGTTTTGTTGGATAATATACAAAGTCAACTGAATTTTTGAAACATTTTTAACAACGTTCTCATCAGTGACAGAGGCTGAGGGTTTTGGACGCTTGAGGGTCTCTTTTGATTGTGCACTTGGCATCTTTTGGTTTGTCATATATACAATGTGATCTTAAAACGTACGTGGATCAGGGTGGTTCCAGGTCTCCGCTTTCGCAGAACAGAGGAGTCCTGACTCACGTACAACATTCCCAGGTCATTGCTTACGCAAAGCAGAGGGAATGGGATTTTTGAGCATGACATCAATACTCAGAACCGGGCGTGTGTCTCAGGATACCTGATGCACAGTCAAATAGAAATTGTACTAACCTAAGTGTGTGCTTCCTTTCAAGCATCATACGTTATCTTCAAGTGTTGTGATAAAACATACCTTTTGATTGATTGTCAGCAGAGCCTACCAAGCATATCGACCATGAATCACTGCTTTTCACATCCACCTTACACGTGTCAGTCAGCAAACACCTGGAAATTTATATCACTTCCCACCTTCTCAAAACTATTTCATCTTTTCTATTCTTCCCCTTGCTTTTTGATTTTTAAGATAAACACACATGTTTTTTTTTTTTTTTTTTTTAAGCACACACTGACACAATACTAAATATGTACTAAAACTGGCCAAGCTAACCTTCAAAGTTTATCTTTTGAAAATTTTCAGAAATGGGTTTTGTTTCATGCACAACCATACTTCACATCAAATTAGGCAAGAAACAAATAATTCAGACAATGTTACCTTTTCTGCTGATTTTTTCAGATTTACCTCTCACATAGAGACATACTCTCCATTGAAATCTTCATGTCATGTAGTAGAGAGATGCCTCCTATCTTGTGCGTGGAACAATCACTATCACAAACAAACAAGGTTAATGAAAGTCCTCCTTGACTGTTCCTGTACAATGTGAGAGATCAGTTAGCCATAAGTACCCAGACCATTGTGGTTCTGGGTATACCTGAAGATTCGGTGAAAGAAATTTCTTTTAAAAACATTCCCTTGGTAACATCAGGGATTGGGGGTGTGGCTGCCTTGGTTGGACCGAGAATGTCCTTTTTGTTGACATCTCTGGGTTGGTGATTTTCTTTCCCAAAAACCTGTGGTTTCTCGGTGGTGAATTTTTGGTTTCATTTTTCTTTAGAAATTTTACCTCTTGAAACTGTTTGGAGTGTTTTTTGTACACTCCAATAGGCTTGAAAGACAAGTTTACCACCTTTGAAACATTCCACCTGTCATCCTTCCTCCAACCATTTGATTTAGCTGACCCAACTGGATTTGGATGGATGGGTGATTTTGAAATAGATTTGAAAACAGGTTTTGGGGATTCAACAGATTTTGGTCTCCAAGCTGTTTTGACAGAAATCTGAGATGTTTTGTTTTCTTTAAAAATGGTCTTTGGCCGTTGCTTAGGAGCCTTGGGTTTCTGCTGAACTTTGTGACTCTGAGGTGCTTGTTTCTGCACCTTGGGTTTTGATGGACCGGGCCTTAGAGTTATGTCACTTTGTTTCTGGATCCTTGGATTGGGTCTCTGATGAACCCTTTTGGGATAATAGGATTCATAAGGCCGGTATAAACAGTTTCTTGCCACGTGTCCTGGTCTACCACAGACATGGCAAGATTGTTTCTTTGGGTAAGCGGGAGCCTGTGGTTGGTTACGCCCAGTGGAAATCCAAGTTGGTTTTGAACAATTTTTGTGGATCCAATGGGTTTTACCGTGGGGCTTTGTGGTTAAAATGTACTCCCGCTGAACCGGCTTAAGCTGGTCATATGCAGAATTGATTTCTGGGTACGGGACAAAATCATGAGGTCTAAGGTCCCGCACTTTCTGCACATTTTGATCATGACAATCATTCTTATTTTCTGTAGGTTTCCCACCCAACACCCCACCATTTGTGAGTTTGGGACCAGCAACCTGTGGTCCCTTACCCCTTCTCAAAATTTTAACAGTTCTAAGGGGTTTCACAGGTTTTAAATCACATTTACCAACATTAAACACACCACAATCAGACGATTTTGCAAACAAAACAGACTCAGAAGTTGTGGACTCAGACTTAACAGACGATTCAAGTTTTTCAAAATTAATTTTTTTGTGAAAATCATTAGAACTGGAACTCTCAGAAGACTCCTTGCTATCCACTACCCCTGCTTCTTTATTACCTTTATCTGCACAACAAGTAGAACTCAGAGCTGCTGGTGGAGGATCCTGGAGTTATGTTTGCCATGAATGCGTGATGGAATTCCTCAGTTGCTTCCTTCTATGCTTCCTCTTCAGCTAGCAAGGCCACATGGTCAAGTGTTAGACTGAGGTCTTCCACTTGAGATGTCCAGTCATATCCTGGCGTGTGTTGAACCACCAGTGCCTTGTCATTCTTTCCTGCCTCCTTCTTCATGCTCTCTCCCCGGTTATCGGCCTTACCTTCTCGATCAACTCTTGGTTTGGTGCATTCTCTGGCATAATGCCCATACTCATTGCAGTTAAAGCACCTTAGATTTGCTTTATTAAAGCTCAGCTTTATACCCTTTCCACCATTCCAATCCTTCTGCCCCGTCTTTGCCATGAACTGCCTTGCACGCAGGGCAGACATTCCCATCTGATAAGATATATCCATGTGCTCTAGATCATCAGGGTTCACTTGATTCACATCATCAGGTGACAAATCCGTGGGAAGAAGTGAACCTGCTACGAGTGCCTGATAGCAACTCATAATTCCCACCCCAAGGGCAAAACAGGGGTCTTTAGTCAATGCATTTACATCCAGAGAGACAACGCTTGATGTTCCAGATGAGCTTGACCTAGTGGCTTGGGCAATGAATCCCATTGGAGTGGAAGGTGGGTTGACTGGAGCAACAGCTGGCTGAGAAATGAAAGCTTGATTCAATTTATTCATTAATGCCCCATTGCCAGTTTTTCTCGCCCTCTTCTGTTTCTTCTCCTCATAGGCTCTGATTGTGGACATGAGCTCATTTAGGGACGAGGTGGACATTTCCACCGTCTTCTCAATCAGTTCAATGGTGCTGTCCCAATTTGGTGGAAGAGAGTTGACCAGCTTCCTGTTGACCTCCACTTGAGTATATGTCACTCCAGCATCCTTCATCCCAGTGACTATCTTGATGAACCGTTAAAGCAGAGTCTCAATGTTTTCACCAGAGATATAGTTAAACTCATTGAACATTTCCCTCAGATTCTCTTTGCGGGATTCTTTCATATCATCGTTTCCCTCGTAAGCTGCTATAAGGGCATCCCACAGAGTCTTAGCTGAGGTGTATTCTTTGAAAGCTTCAGCAACTTCAGGGGATAAGGCCATGGTCAGGGCAGCCAGTGCCTTTCTATCTCGTTCAACCCTATCCCATTCATCATCAAGCCACTCAGATTTGGCTTTAGGAACACGTGGTTGACCCTGTTCCCCTGGAGTTGATGGGACAAAATCTCCCACTTCGATCGATCGCATGATCTTAGCATCATGGTAATTGGCGTAGTTGACAAACCTATACTTCCAGCTCATGAAATCCTTGCCAGACATCAGACGTGGTGGTCTGGCAGATGTTCCGATTATAGAGTCCATTTCCAGAGTGGCACTCGACAGGCTCGACATGTCAAAGGCCATAGCTTCAGAGGGTAAAAGGAATCGAAAAGGTGTTTACTGTCGAAAAGGCTTGATCGAAAAGTGGTTTACGGTCGGAAAGTACTGATCGAAAATTACTTTTCGATCGGAAAGTATGAGGGTCGAAAAGTCTAGGACGATCGAAAAGTGAGAGATGGATCGAAAAGTCTCAAAGGTGACTTTTCGATCAAAGAGCACGGTGACTCGAAAAGTCTCAGGGGACTTTTCGATCAAAGAGGCAGATCGAGAAGTCTCAAGGGGACTTCTCGACTGAAAAAGGGGGGATCGAAAAGTCTCTTAGGGGACTTTTCGATTGAGTATACTGATCGAGAAGTCACAGAAGGGGACTTCTCGATTGGAATTGCAGGTCGAAAAGTCACTTAGGGGACTTCTCGACTGGGATGAACTGATCGAAAAGCCACAGAGGGGGCTTTCTCGATCCGACGAAGCGACAGAAACTGGATTTTTCGATCAGGGGCCTGATCGAAAAGTATAGGCAGGGTCGAAAAGCTCCTTAAACACGCACAGAACTCCACGAAACTTCTTTCTTGTCTTGTAACCTGCACAAAACACCTCCGAATGCGCTAAAAGCGATTAGGAGAAAAACACTTTTATTATGCGACTGCTTGATTACACCTTGATCGAAATTCTCTGGGAGAATTTCGATGATCACCACAAAACACCAAAAAGCAAGCAACCCTAAATCTACAAAAGATTAGACTATATATAGATGAGATTGACTTGGTAAACAAGTCAATCTCCTTAGGGAATTTCGAAATCCCCAAGCCCACTAAACAATTCGGACCCAAAACCCACTTTAGCCTACCAAAGTTAGCCCAATTACATTTACAAGCTAGCCCAAAATAATAAACCAAACCCAAAATCATCTAATGCAAAAGCCTAATTTTCTAGGTCTCTACACGGGTTAATGAATTAATGAAGATATTGGTCCCCGATTGATCTCCCTTGATTCCAGCTCTTCCCTGCTCCGAAAATCGCCTCTAGCCGCTCTCCCATTCGTCTGGAAGTCGTCAATGATGAAACATAACCCTAAAACTCGAATTTATATCAATCGGGCTAAGTTTCCGGATTTCTGGCCAGCAAGCGTATCGCTTGCTGCATTTCTCTCCCCAGGCGATACGCTTGGACCCAAATACACGACAATTTAGTCGTGTTTGACTTTTTAAACCACCTTTGACTTTCCACTTTAAGCGTATCGCTTGCATCCTCCTCTTCTCCAGGCGATACGCCTGAAGACCTTTCTTCAGCCCTTCTTGTATTTTCTTCTATTTCTTCCATCTTTCTCTTGTGGCCTCGGGAACTCCTCAAATACCTACAAAACTTGCGTAAAACATAAAAAGGACTCAAAGACACTAACTTAACTAAAATCAACTAAAACTAAAGAAAACCGACTCAAACTGACTCGAATTCATAACAAAAGACTTAAGAAAAAGGGATGTGTTTGCAACACATCAAAAGTTTACACCTCAGAATTCCAATTCATCAGGGAGTCACTCTAACCCTTCTTCTAATACTAATACTAATGCTTCTGGTTCACGCACAAAGGCATTGGTTTCTCAGAAAACTGAGGGTTATGATTGGAGTTAGTTGTTTCGTGATAAATCATTTTTTCTCTACTGGTCACAATATGATGATTCTATGATGGAAACTAGCTCAGAAGTTCCTGATGAAGATTATCTGGATGATTCACATCATGCACTGATGGCTGATATAGTGCAGGTGAATACTCAAAGATGTGAAGTTACATGAATTGTCTGATGAGAAGACATTGTCCTATGATAAGTACAAATTGTCTGAGACTAATAAAAGAATTTACAAACATCGATTAGAGGATTGTAGGGAATTATTTCCCCTAAATAAATGGTGTTGCTCAACTAAAGATATGTTATCTGGGAAGGAATAGAAGACCCGAGATAAGTTATCTCGGAAGAACAAACTGCCCGAGATAACTTCTAGTTATCTCGGAAAGCCTTTTACCTCGGAAGCACAGTTTATCTCAGACAGTGGACATGCCCTAGATAACTTAAGTTACCCCGGTAAGGCAAGTTATCTCGGACATCAACTTGACAAGCTCCACTTGTCTCTGACACATATGATCCAGTTTCCCGCCCTTCTCCTGACATGAAGCTGACACTTTTATCTTCTAGACTAGTTTAATATCATTCTAGTTCATGTATCTTTACTCGAGGTCTAGATGATCGTTAGAGGAATCAGAGGCTCTCCCTGATTTCTTAAGGCACTATAAATAGACTCTTATAATCTGCTTGTGATAGCAAGTGTGTGTAAATCACTCACATATGTACTTCGAATCATCAAGTTATAATATAGTGCCCAGTTTTATTCATATCAGTGTTATACTTGGTTTGTATTCGATATCATATTACTTTACTTCAAACAGAGCATAAGAATTAACTTGTTTCCGCCTGGTTAATTTTAAGTAAAACCTTGTAATTGGTTAAACTCTGTAACCAAATTTCGATCCTACTAGGATATTAAAGCTGAACGTAAAAAGGAACATGATTGGATTAGAAATACCAAGATTGAGTTTAACAATACAAAAGAAGAGTTCATCTTTTCAGAAAAGAAACTAGCAGAAGCAAATGCTAAAATTTCTGAACTTAACATTGAAATTTTGGATTTAAAAATGCAATTGGACAATTATAAAAATTTTGCTTCCTTTGCTAGTTATCTATGCAAGGATGAGAATCTGAAAGAAGTTTTAAAAGAATATGGTCTCAAATCAGTTCCTCCACCCATTTCACATGGCAAAGCACCGACTGAAGATGAGTTCAAACCAGCTGTTTTGTTTAATTACTCAAAATTTACTGAGAATTTGTTTTCCTCCACTGATCAACATAAGGGGACTTACAAAAAGAAACCGGGAAGAAATGTTGATAAAACAAAGAGTGTTGATGTAAGTCCCGATACGGTTCTCACACGGTATCTAATCACCTATGAGACTGCAGAATCCTCTTAGAGATGTGATTCAAATAACAAAATCGAATATAAAGGAACATGAGTATGAACGATGAACATAAATAATAACTCACGGGATTGACATGATGAACTCGATCAGTTAAACTTTGAATGCACACGTTTGATTAATCACAATGCCAGGTACACAAGTACTCCTAGAGAGCAAACCGAAACACCCCCTGTTTCCCTCTCTAATGGCTAACTCTTTCAAATGTGACCTCCTTTGTGTTTATATACTACACAAGGAGAGCCTACAAGCCCTAGTTTGGCCCATCCCAAGCCCAACCACTAACCCACTAATATAACTCCACTCAATAAACTAGCCCCCAATTATATAATACACAAGCCACTAAATTATTTCCTTACAATATTCTCCTTGGCTTGTGATATTAAATGTTTTCAATATTTTGACTTCTTCTTCTTGACTAGCTGGTGTAGCTGTTGGTGAAGATTATTTATTTAACAATCTTCATTGGGCTTCATGTGAGACTTTTCGGAACATTCTCTCGATCAGTATCAACTCGAACTGGTAACGAGAGGAGGATTCTCATACCCCTTCGTCTCTTGAATGAACACTTGTTCTTGCTGAATCTTCGGTAACTGTCTTGAAATACCTTTCTTTGAGGATAAAATTTGAAGAACCTCTATCTTTTGCAAACTTAGATGTTATTCTTCAGATCGAATCTTGACTGCTAAGCACCTTTTCCTTCAACAAATACCTTGAAGTTTCCAACTTCCCTTCAGCTAGTGAACATCTTCCTAGACTCCGTTTGGATGCTTTATCAGAAACCGAACCAACAACTTCCCCTAAACAACAACTTTTCCAGATAGAGAAGTCTTGTCCAGCTGGTTCTTTAACTTGAGTAGCAGCAACAACTTTTTATCAACATAATCATCAGCTTTTATCTTTCATCACCATGAACCCGTCCGACATATCATAATAGAAAAAAAATACAATCCACCAGACATATCATGACTGATCTCTGGGTTAGTATGTGAATAACATTATTTAACCAAAAACCCTAATACAGATTACGGATTTTCTTTAGAACTTCCTCTTAACCTAAGACTTCTTTTTTACTTCCCCTTAGCTGAGCGTTCCCTCAGCTAATGACTTTCCCTAAGATAATACATATTATATATATATATTCTCCCCCTGGGATGATGCATATTATCTCCCCTTGAGATAATCACTTCCATTGAGATAATGATTATTATCTCCCTATTATCCCCTTTTCTCCCCTAAAAGGGGGTAGGTTTCGGGGGGGGGGGGGGGGACATGCTCATGCACAAAACCCACACAAACACATTTAAACTTCTCAAATTAACCTTTTCAAGACATAAAACAAAAATAAAAACTTTAAGACTCACACAAGAAAAATTAAAATTAAACAAATATGAACCAAGTCAAACATGAGAAGCTTTCTAAGGGATCAAACCATAGGAATCTGACTAAGAAACCCTTTTCAGCTTCGGTTACTTGAACACGTTCAGGTGATTACCAGTATATTGGTCCACTTAAACTGATGTTCCTTTCCTTTACTCAAGTTGTTTGTCACTTTATTATATGTCCAATGCATTAATTATGAACATATATCGGTCACAGACAAATTAAATCCTAGGTAAATTAAACATGCAGTCTTATGCAGATTCCCTACCACATATTTGCACATCTCTATCTAGAAGTCTGAAGCTTTGCTCGAGAGTTTGGATGAAAAGAAAAAGAATAGATCACATAGATTTTGGGTATAATATACAAGTTAACTAACTTCCGAGTGGTGTTTCAATCAGGCTGCAACCTGACGTGTGACATGTACTACGCATTAGTGATAGAGGCTAAAGGTTTTGGACACTTGAGGGTCTCTTTTAATGTGCTTTTAGGCATCTTTTGGGGTATATATATATATATATATATTATTTTTCTTATTTTATATAGAATGATCTACAAGCACGCCGGTCGAGTCAACTCTAGGTCTTTGCTCGCACATAATAGAGGAGAGCCTGACTAATGGCTTAGACATCCCTAGGTCTTTGCTTTCACAAAACAGAGGGGACGCTGACTTTTTGAGCTTAGTTTCATACTCTTGGATTAAAGCGTGTGTATCGGAAATGCAAACATACAGTCAAATAAACATAAACAAAACCTAAGTGTGTGTTTCGAGTAATATGTCATACGTTATCTTCAAGTGTGTGACACATACTTTTTTATGATTCGGAAACATAGCCTACCAACATATCACCATGGATCATGTCTTTCACGTCTGCATTATACGTGTCAGCCATTCTCGAAACGGAAGTGTATTTCACTTCCCAACCTTCTAGAAAAAACAAACACAAAATACATTAAAATTAAAAAGCCACAATTTTAGAGGGGCCTCTAATCAACTCTTCCTTGCTTTTTTATTTTTAGTGACTCTATTTACATTAATTTTTCATTTTTTTAAAAACTAAAAAACACACTAACACGTAAATTAAACAAAACAAAACAAATAGTGGGTTTGACTTAGGGGTGTTCATAAACCCGGAAAACCGACCCAACCCGCTTAAACCGGATAAAAAAACGGTTTGGGTTGCTATTTTTTCAAATGGGTTGGGTCATGGGTCAGATTTTTAAAACCCGGGGTTAACGGTTCAGGTTATGGGTTGGGGTTTCATTTGTCCGGTTCAACCCGGACCGGCCCGTAAAACTTATAATGCTTAATATTATTAAATATTTTATAATAATGTTAATTAATAACCCTAATGCCGCCCGTAAGACTAGTAATAATACGTAATTACAATTGTGCCTTCCAAAAATCACGCTTCCACTTCCATTCCAAAGTTCAAGTCTTCCAGACGTCTTTTCAGTTTCTCAAATCTCAATCCATGGAGTTTTAGGCATTCATTCATCATCATCATCGTCTCTTAACTTAGATCATCGTCAATCATTCATCATCATCGTCCATCAACTCAGATCATCGTCAATCAATCATCCAGAATTCCAGGTATCTCGTCAATCATTCATCATCATCGGCAAATCGGCAATCATTCATCCATTCATCATCAGATCATCGTGAATCATTCATCATCATCGTCGTCCCTCAGACTTGAGATTATGTATAAGATATTGCATGATGTATAGTTTTTGTTGTGTAGTTTGTTATTCTAGGACTGATAATAACTTATTATTGTTCCTGTTTGGGTTATTCCATGACTGTTATATAGTTTTTAGATTATTCCAATACTGTTATTATAGTTTTTGCAGGATTGTTATTATAGTTATTATAGTTTTTAGGTTATTCCAGATTTCCAGGACTGTTATTATAGTTTTATTGTGTAGTTTGTAATTACAAATAATACTTTTCCTATTCGGTTCTTCGGCCATTGATTAAGTGTACATGACAAGTCCTCATCTTAATGCACCGTGTTGACCATAGACGATTAGACGCTACAAAGTAGGCTAAACCATTAACCCGTTTAACCCGCAACCCAACCCGTTTGAACCGGGTTACCGTGATCCGCTGAACCCGAACCAACCCGTTCGGTTTGGGTTAAAAACTTTTGAACCCGTGTCTTACGGGTTGGTTCGTAAATATCCTTAAACCCGGACCAACCGGACCATGAACACCCCTAGTTTGACTCACATAAACTTTACCGCTTCAACATTCAAACATCCAAGTTAAAACAATACTTTTTTGCTGATTTCATCATCTTTTTACCTCTCAAGGAAACATACCCTCCATTGTATAATATTTCGTGTCATGAATTGAAGTGGAGTGATGTCTCCTGTTCTGTACTGGAACAATCACTTATCAATAAAAAAAGAAAATGTTAGCGATAGTCCTCCTGGTTGTTCTTGCACAAGGTGAGAGATTAGTTAGCCAACGGTACCCAGACCATTGTTGTTCTGCGTACTCCTGAAGAATCAATAAAAGAAACTTCCTTTAAACACATCTCCTCAGGAATTTGGGATTGAGCTGCCTTGACTTTCGTTTCCAAGTTTGAGGTGACTTTACAGTTGTTTTAGTCACTTTTGGAGTTGTGTCTTTAGGTATTTCAACATTTCCAGTTTATGTTTATTTTTCAAAACAGTTTTAGTTACCATGGGAGGGGTAACTTTAGGTTTTTCAACCTTTTGTTGTTTTGAAATTGATTTCACCTGTTTTTGAATTTTTTTTGTGACTTGGAACGATGCTATTTAGAACATCAGATTTTTCTGTTCCACACCCAGATTTACCTTTTCCAACTTGTCCAGTCACAATAGCACTAGACAATGTTTTACCAGCATCCATCATATGTTGATTTCGAAGCTGATTGGTATCATGCTTAACCAGTAGTTCATCATACTTATGTTATAAGTCATTTAATTATTGTTTCAATTTAGACACTTCTATGTTAGCTCGGTCATACAAAATTGACTTTTGGGTAGCTAAATCTTAAACTTTTTAGTATCTTCCTTCTGTGCATTCACCTTCTCTTCACTCTTAGCCAATCTACCCTTAAATGAGCTAGTGACACATTTTGCATCATATAATTCTCTTTCCAAATTTTTACGAATCTGTCTAACACCAGGAATTAAACGAGCATATGTGGGATTAGAACATATCGGTGTTTCATCAGCATCACCTTCGGCCACAAAGGCATGTTGCTTGTTCTCTTCATCTTCCTTAATTCCTTCATATGCTTTGACCAACTCATTCCAGAGAGCTTGAGCAGTTTACTATTTTCCGAATCCTTGGACAATTTGTGGAGATAAAGCCATGGTCATGATTGCATATGCTTCTTCATCTTTGTTAATTCTTTCCCAGTCAGCATCAATTCATCCTGTGTTTTAAATGTACCCTCTTTTGTTCCTTTAAGATGTGTCGGCTTGAAAGGGCCGTAAATCACAAATCTCCACAACCCATGATCCACACATTTCAAATGGTTTGTGAAACAACATTTCTGTAGAGGCTAGATTATGAGGCTTGCAATATTAAATAAGTTGGGCGGGCTTAGAAGATTTCATTAGAATCATAGGCTAGTTTGGTTATTGTATTTAAGCTAGTTTATGGTTGGGCTTGGGTTTACTATTGGGTTTATGATCCATAAGGGGCCCAATAGTAAACCCAATGGGGGACTATATATACCCCACTAGACCTCCTCATTTGTGAACCCTTGGAGATTACGATTTTAGAGAGAGAGCAAGGGAGTTTACGATCGTAATCGTAAATGTAAGGATCGATTTAACCCTCACGCGATATCAATGCTTATTAATCTCGTGCGGAATCCGAGATTAACAAGTGATTCAAGTAGAAATCGGAAAAATATAGCAAATACAAGAAAACACTTAAAAGAAACACAAACCGATTTGCAAAGCTTGAAGAATATCCGATTACTACACTTGAGAACTACGAATTCACAAAGTGAATTCGGTACACACTTGAATCCGCAAAACACCCACAAAACCCTAGAGAAAGAACAACCTAAACACCTAGATTAGCTAACCTTATATAGGAAAGACTAATACTTGTTAAACAAGCCAAATAATTCGGCCCACATGGCCTATACTCGACCGGACTCAAGCCCACTAATAACACCCATAATCTAATTAACCCAATTACAATTAGAACAAGCCCAAAAAGATTACTGATGCAAAAGCCTCAAACAATTATGGTCTCTACAATCTTCCCCTAGGCTTTAGCATTAGACAGCAGTCTTTACATTCTGAACTTCTTTGATAACGGCACCGTTGCTGGCCACAATCTGTTGCAACAGCTCGCGTGTAGCATTTAGCATATTCTTCAGTCTTCGTGTTGCTTTCAATCTGATGCTTGGCTAGAACCAGAATATCCTTCTTGTGAAATCTCATCAGATCATGAACCTCCATAACATTCATAGTCTTTGATGCACAGAGAATCTTTGCTTCACCAGAGTAGTCACTGTATGCCCAAGTTTGAAAGTCATGTAGACAACCCTCAGGATGATGCATTGGCAGAGGTATTGTCTTTGTTTTCTCTGTTGGAGGGTACAACACATTAGTAAATTTCTTCTTAGACCCACTACCTTTCTTCCCATCCCACTTGAACACACCTCTGTATTTTTTAACATATGACTTCTTGTGGGGAAAGTCCTCAAACCTTTTGAATTTGCTAAGCACTGCATTCTCCAATTTTCTGTAGAAGTACTTAGCCTGATCATTTTGTGATGGGTTTGTAAACGGAGCCTTATACAACATTGTCAGATCCACATTCGTCCAGGAATAAAACTGGGTCCAGCTTTTGTAATATTACAGAGGATACTGACCCTTTCTTCTAACAACAAACATATTCTTCTCATCATCAAACATCCAGGATTTGATTTCTTTAGTGATTCCTCTTGTGTCATGATAATGCTCTCCCAGCTGAATCAAATATCTTTCAGGAGGATAAGCATATGTGTGAGCCTCCCACCCTTCATCAAACTCTGAAGCTGGCACAGTCATGTAGTCTCTGTCTCTTGTGTCTTTATCAGCTGATTCAGGTAATACAAGGTCAGAAGTATCAGGGATATCTGACTCAAAGTCAAATACCGGTGATTAAGACGAACCACTTGCACCTGAACTCCCTTCTTTGTTTCCTGGATCTCCTTTGTCATCTTTCTTTGGATCACTTGTACCACCTGAAGTAAGCTGTTTTACCATTCTATGCAATTCTTTAAGCTGACTTGAAAACTGTCTGTTGACCTTCTTCTGATTCTCCAGTTCCGTAGCATGAATTTTCTGTATGTCAACAAAATCTCCAATCAGCTCACTTTGGGCAGTGTTTTGGGTTTTTAATTGTGCAATTTCAGTTCAGAGTTCCTTCTCCAATCTGAACTCGGGTGTCTCTACCTCTTTTCCTTTGTCTTGGGCGATGGGTTGTGAAGATGATTGACCAGCATCGACACTGGTTATTGGTGGTGCACGAGGATCTAATCTTCTTCTTCTTGGGTCACGTGGAGTTTCTGCGGTATGTTGTATAGTAGTCTCTACTTCATCAGTCTGCTCTATAGTAGCAGAAGTACCAAGGGGAGGCTCCTCAGTAGCTTTCCGCTTTCTTATCAATGGCGTCTCAGCAATCTCAGTCTCAACATCTTCAATATTAATGTCATCAAGGTATGTATCATAATTGATATACTCTTAACCTTCAAAGTTCAATGCACCAATCTGCACGTCTTCAAGATCAAAATCTTCCCAATCTGAACTATCTGTCAGTTCAGTAACAGGCTTCTTAGAGGCAGGTACATTATGTTCTTCATCAATAACTGCATTTCTTTCTGCAGGAACCTCCTCTCTTGTTATCTCAGCAAACTCACCAAACTTGTTCCCAAACGGTACCTTGTCAGTCAGTTTCTTCTTCGGATTAATCATCAGGAAAACCTCAATCCCCATAGGCTTAGTATCATGAGTGTCATTGGTCTTCCTCAAGGCTGGATATCTTGAATCCAGAGCTAACTGGATGAACCTTGGAACGGCTGCAAATTTTTTTATCCCTGGTCACTACTGCCTTCACATCATCAAAAATCAACCTTGACCAGTTGAAACGAACCCCTCTAACAAGTGACAACATAGCATGGGTGTGCACTTGGTTTAGTTGATCTGTTGAGCTCTTCTTTGCAATCACACACTTCTGCAAGTAATGGGCCAGCATTCTCCAGTATGGTGGAAGGAGAGCCTTCATAGTAGGAGGAGAAACTGTGTGATAACCCATTTCTTTCAGGCATTGAGACACCATTCTTTATCAAGAGCAATAGGATCGCAGCAACATCTTTAAGCCTGAGAGCTGTCTGAAATTCTCTTCAGTCAACACCACTTCTGTTGCTTGTATCTTGGCCATTATCTTCTTTCCATCATCAGATACGTATGCTGTCTTCCAAAATTCTTGTTGCATACGTTTGCAGATAACAGGATTTGCTGTAAGTGCAAAGTGTAGACAGCACTTCTTCAGTCCTGCAATCATCGACTAGTACTTCTCCCGATATTCTTCTGGTGGATCAAGCAAATATGCTACCGTATTGTGATCCTTAATAAACTCTAAGTCCCTGCACTCACAAACACAGATAAATCCAAAACAGACAGACATTTATTAGTCATATGAATTTTTTCGAGAAACGGGCAGCATAACGACTTAAAATTGGACGAAAAACCATCTGAAACATGTCATCAGGTACCTTTCCGATCGAGAACTAGGTTCCCGATTGAAAAGCATCCATCTGATCGAAACACTGCTTGGTTACCGAGAAGCCTGATCGAAAAGCATAAGCTCTCGATCGAAATGTGCTGGTCGATCGAGAAGCCTAACTCCCTGATCGAAAAGCCCTAAGAGCTGATCGAAAAGGGTAGTTTCCGGATCGAAAAGCCTCTGGCAGCCGATCACCAACGATCGAAAAGTGCTGGGGGCTGATCGAAAAGCTTTTCAGCCTGATCAAAAAGCCCCTAGCTCGATCGAAAAGCCTAATCTTCTTCATTTAACACCTGCAACTCACTCAAACAATTCATATTTGTGTGTTTTGAACTCGATTCAGATAAACAATGCTCCCAAACCAACTTCCCTTCCATTCCCAACCAAGAAATCACCAAAATTTCAAACAAATAAACCTACTTAATTCGGTCTTGAGGAGGTTGAGCCGCACGCTTCAATCGAGGTGCCATCGAGGGAAATCGACCGCAGGGATGTGATTAGGAGGTGATTCCGACTGGAGGGGAGGTGACGGATGGTTGTTGTTGGTGGCGGAGGCGACGGATTCAGGGAGGACAATGGTGGAGGTGATGTGGGTGATTTGGGGTGTTCCGGTGGTTAGTTCCGACGGGGAAGGTGATGACGGGGTCGCACAGTGGTGGTGAGTTCGGTGGTTGTGGTGATCGGTGACGACAGTGAGTGGTAGTGGTGATCGGTGCGGGTGGTTGCGGCGGTTAGGGTTTAGAAGAGAGAGAGAGAGGGAGACGGGGGAGAGTGAGGGTGAGGGCCGACTCTCTCCCTTTTTGTTTCAAAAACATTAAAAGTTTCACTTTGGCCCCCTTACCTTGTAACTTATTTATTTTCCACCCACAATTTCAAACATTGTCTTTTGTTAACATTATCACCAACCATTTAAACACAAACCCGTTAAGTACTGAAAACTTCCATTGAACTGAAGCCCGAGAGTTTTATTATCTGGCAACTTTTACCAAAAAAAAATAAATAAAACAAAACAACCCAAATCAGAAGTTAAGATCAAATTAAAAAATAAACAAAAAAATCTTAACTAACTGAGTTTTGAGTGAAGAGGCATTATAAGGGATCATACCAGATAGTCTGTGACTGAGGAACCCTTTTCAGCTTCAGTTACTTCACGTGTTCAGGCGATTGCCGGTATTATTGGTCCATCTTTAAACTCGTGCCGCTTTCGCTTACTCCGGCAGTTTCATCACTTTAATTTATATTTTACAGGTTTATTAAATATGAACATCTATCCAGGTCACACACATAAGTCCTAGGTATAGTTTGTACACTCTATCAAGTACATCTGGCTTCCGTACAACATTTTTCACGACACCTTTCCTTAAGCCCAATGTCATGCTCCAGACTGGGTTGAGAAAAGAAAGAATAGATCACGGAGATTTTGTTGGATAATATACAAAGTCAACTGAATTTTTGAAACACTTTTTTTAACAATGCTCTCATCAGTGACAAAGGCTGAGGGTTTTGGACGCTTGAGGGTCTCTTTTGATTGTGCACATTGGCATCTTTTTGGTTTAACATATATATACAATGTGATCTAAAACGTACGTGGATCAGGGAGGTTCCAGGTCTCCGCTTTCGCAGAACAGAGGAGTCCTGACTCACGTACAACATTCCCAGGTCATTGCTTACGCAAAGCAGAGGGAATGGGATTTTTTGAGCATGACATCAAAACTCAGAACCGGGCGTGTGTCTCAGGATTCCTGATGCACAGTCAAATAGAAATTGTACTAACCTAAGTGTGTGCTCCCTTTCAAGCATCATACATTATCTTCAAGTGTTGTGATAAAACATACCTTTTGATTGATTGTCAGCAGAGCCTACCAAGCATATCGACCATGAATCACTGCTTTTCACCTCCACCTTACACGTGTCAGTCAGCAAACACCTGGAAATTTATATCACTTCCCTACCTGGTCAACCAAAACCAGTAAAATAAATTTAAAAAACACACACTTTAGAGGAAATGTATATCTTATATCTTCCCCTTGCTTTTAGATTTTTTAATTACAAAAAAACACTATTTTTGTTGTTGTTGTTGTTGTTTTTTTTACTTATAAATTTTAACTAATGAACGATAAAACAGTTGCCAAACTACTCATCAAAGGCTATCATCCGGAGGCCTTTGAGACACATTTCAAAATTGGCACTTGGAAGGGGTTTTGTGAACATGTCCGCCACATTGTCATCCGATGCCACCCGTTCTAAATGAATAAGCCTGCGGTCATAGCAATCCCGAATGAAGTGCATTTTTATATCTATGTGTTTGGTTTTGGAGTGCTACACGGGATTTTTCACAATTTGCAGTGCAGCATTGTTATCACAAAAAATGGGAGTATCGAAGAAATTCAAACCGTAATCTCCCAGCTGATGCTACAACCAAACCACCTGTGAGCAGCAAGCAGATGCAGCTACATATTCTGCTTCGGCAGTCGACTGGGACACCGTGTGCTGCTTCTTGCTTTGCCAGGAGACTAGTCAGTCACATAAAAATTGAGCTCCAGCAGATGTGGATTTCCTGTCAAGCTCATTACCGCCATAATCGCTGTCAGAAAAAGTATACAGATTAAATTCTGACTCTTTAGGGTACCAGAGGCCTAGTCGAGGCCGACCCTTCAAATATTTAAAAATACGTTTAACAACAGAAAGATGAGAGAGTTTAGGATTAGCCTGATAACGTGCGCATTGGCACACAGCTAGCATGATATCTGGACGGCTGGCGGTTAAGTACATCAAAGACCCAATCATAGATCGGTACATGTGCTCGCTCACCGGTTGACCGTCTGGATCCCTGGTAAGTGATGGTCTGGCCGCCATAGGTGTGGAGACAGGCTTTGCATCCATCATCTTGTACTTTTCCAAAATTTCTTTGACATATTTGGCCTGATGGATAAGTATCCCACTGTCACTTTGCTTCACTTGTAAAGCGAGGAAAAACTCCATCTCGCCCATCTGACTCATCTCAAATTTTGTGTGCATTACCTTCTCAAACTCTTTGCTCAATTTGTGAAATGAAACAGGAATACATATAATGTTTTATGTCCCCTGATTGGCTTCTTGTTACCACCCCGGATGCTAACGGACCAATGATGTTTTCCAAGGGGTGGTGTTTATGGATTCTGGTTTCTGCAACGGCTTGAACGAGGATTTCAGGAGGTAAATTTGATTGATCGGGTTCATCATTTGTTTCAACTTCACCTTCTGTATCGGCTCCTTGTGTTTCAGGAGAGTCGGACCCGGGGTTGACGTCTCCTTCATGAACATCTACAGGATCTGCAGACTCCTGTACTGGTGTGGTTTCAATTCCAGAGGTAACGACTGGAGCCTTGGCAACGGAGTATGGTAAGGACGGTCCTGAAACTGGATCTTCAAACAATTCTTCAGCGATGACAGGTTCCAAACCAAACGGACGGAAGAATTGATTATAGTCAAAAGCATGAGGAGGACCCACTCCACTATCTGATGGATTTTCTTCTAGCCAATCCCATTGGTGGATTCCATCACAATCCCGGTAGTTTTGTTGAATACCCTGTAAGCAGAGCTGGCAGAGTAACCTACATCATCATTTAGCCCAAATTGGTACATCAGTGTTTACTAAAACTGTGCAGAGGCACCCAAAAGCCCGAAGGTGGCCAATTCTGGGCTTATCATGGTAAATCAGCTCATATGGGCTTTTCTGCTGCCGCTTATTGATGAGCACCCAATTCTGGACATAACACGCAGTTTTAACTACTTCTGCCCAAAACATAGTCGGTAGCTTTGAGTCACACAGCATAGTACGAGCCGCTTCAATCAGGGTCCTGTTGCGTCGTTTTGCAACGCCATTCTGCTGAGGGGTGTAGGGGGCACTGTATTGATGCTCAATTCCCTGATCAGCACAGAAGTTATCAATACTTTGATTTTTAAACTCAGTCCCATTATCACTCCTGATGGCCTTCACTTTCTGCTTCAAATTTGTTTTCAATGAGCTTGATGAAAGCAATCAGTATACCTGCAACATCACTTTTCTTTGACAAGAAAAACACCCAAGTGAAACGGGAAAAATCGTCAGTAATAACTAAACAAAATGCACATTGGTTAAGACTTAACATAATGACTGGACCAAATAGGTCCATGTGGAGCAGCTCCAGTGCGGATGAAATTCTGCTGAACACCTTTGGTTTGTGTGGTCGTTTGTGCTGCTTCCCCTTAGCACAAGCCACACATTTCTCCTTGAGCACAAATTCTTTGATTGGAAGGTCTTTAACAAGTCCTCCCCTAGCAAGGCGATTCGGATTCTTTAGATTCATGTGCCCTAATCTTCTGTGCCACAACTGAGCGTGGTTCTCAACAGTTTTAGAAAGGAGACATGCCACCTCAGATGTGGGGGGTTTCTGCATGTTGAGCACATAGGAGTTACCATATCTTGGTGTTCTCATCAGCAGCCAATCGTCAGGGATGGAGTATCCAGGTTTAAGAATGAGACATTCTTTATTGTTGAAGAGGACTGGATACTCCCGATCACATATCTGTGAAACACTTAACAAGCTGTGTTTTAGCTGCTCAACATAATTGACATCATTGAAGCTGAGACAACCATTGCGCACTGTGCCTTTCTGACTGATATATCCTCCAACTCCTCCGGTGAATGACACATATCCTCCATCAAATTTTTCCAAGTCTTGCAGTAGGGATAGGTCACCCGTCATATGCCTGGAATAACCACTATTAACATACCATAGGTTGCTGACAGTCCTCCTTGGCTGTTCCTGCATACATAGGAGAAGTTAGTTAGATTTAGGTACCCATACCTTTTTAAGACTGGGTAAAGTAGGGCTGCAATTGTATGGCTCAAAAGACGATGATGGTTTTGTAGTGCAACTTGGTGGATGCATCTCCTTTGCTTTGTTGTGAACCTGTTTTCTTTTTGAGGGAATTTGATAAACATTTGTTTTTGTCGGTTTAGCTTCATCAAATTGTTTAGAGTGTTTTTTATACACTCCTTTGGGAACATACTCTTGGTTCACCTTCTTTTTAACATTCCAGCTGTCATGAGAAAAATGTTTATCATGCAAAACAGGTTCAGACACAGTTACTGATTTTTTGACAGGTTTATTATGTTTTTGAGAATCAGTTTGTGGCTGCCAAGAGATTTTTGGGTCAGTTTGGTTTTCTGTCCCTTTGGTTGAGAAGCATGCTTCTTCTTCTCACCTTGTGCCTTAGGTCTAAATGGCACACAATTCTGCACCTTTTGTTTGTGAGGTGCAGACTTTTTGGTCATTGCAGGTGCCTTTGGACCTGTTGGTACTTTTAGCTTGGTGTTTGCCTTTTCAGGGACAGGTTTGTTGTTTGTGCCACCATATGATTGCCCATGATTGTTTTTAACGTGAGTTTTGGGAAAGTAGGGTTCATATGGCCTATGTAAGCAATTTCTTGCCACATGTCCGGGATTTCCACACACATGGCAAGACTGCTTCTTTGGGTAGGCGGGAGTTTATGAATAGATCTTTCCAGTGGATGTTTTGGTAAAAAACTGCCTAAGCAATTAGTTGATCAAACTTTGTAAGTGAGGT
>JBCNJP010000271.1:35697-50787 GCA_039602395.1 Deinandra increscens subsp. villosa | reverse complement strand
TGTTGTGTGATCAATCATCTTCTCCATTTCTGCAGTTTAGGTTTTTTAAAGGTAATTTTTTTATAACTTAATGCAGATTTATGAAATATGTTGCAGTGCTTTCGGTTTTTCCTTTCCGGTGTTCATTAGGGTTGTGGGATTTATGCCTCCACTTTCGTTCTCAGGTACGATTTTCATCACTATCTTCATCTTGCTTCATGCACACCAATTGTTTGTGTTAATGTCATACTGTCATTAGGTTTTGGTTTCTTACATTAATTTCCAGTCTTTGATTTTGATGTTATATTAGAGTGTGTGGGATTGCTTTTTCATCTGCAGTATTTCTTTGAGCTCTTACCCAGGTGAGTTTCGTTCCAAAGTTCCCCATTTTCTCCTTCAGATTTTGTTGCTTGGTTGTTCAACTGTGCTTATAAAACTGTTTTTTTTTTCATTTAAGTTGCTTATATTGTGTAGTTGTGCAAATTTGATGCGTTTCAGGTGTTTGTTTCCTACAATTTTTGTTGGTGGGCTGTTAAATCATACTATAAGACTATTGTTTTTTGTTTCGGTTGCTTTGTGCAAATTTGATGCGTTTGAGCTGTTTGTTGAATTGGTATTTTAAAAACTATTCGTTCTGCTATGATGTAGTCTCACAGTGTGTATTTTGCTTTACAACCTATGTTTCTCTTTGTTTTCTATCTTTTTTTTTAGGTTAGGCATGTCTGCTATAGGTTTTGGTTAACACTTTTGTATGATACATGGCTGACCCTCTCTGCTCTGGTTTACAAAGTATGTTTTTATTTTATTTTATTTTTTATTTGATTAGTGTTTGGTAAACATGCTTTGTAGAATTTTTTATTTAGGAGAGTTTGTATTATTCAATTTTTTTTTGGTTGTGTTTCAGTTATCAAGTTTGCTAGATGTTTACAAAGTTTGTTTGTTTTTAATTTGATTAGTTTTTGGTAAACATGCTTAGTTGAGTTTCTTGGTACATATGATGTTAGACGTGTTTGTTTAGGAGGCTTTGTATTCAGTTTTTAACCATGCTTAGTTGAGCTTCTTGGTGCATATGATATTAGACATGTTTGTTTAGGAGGCTTTGTATTTAGTTTTTAACCTTTCTGCATGTTTCTGTTCCATATTTTTATAACCTTGGTTTGTTGGTATGATAGATATATGATGGTGGACATATTTAGTAACAGTTTTCTTAAAAAAAAAATTATACTCTTAAGAAAAGTTCACTGGTATATTATTTGTGATGCTGGGTATGTTTACCCTCATATTTATTGTTTGTCTTTGTTTTTGAGTTATTTGGTTTGCTTAATTTGTTTGTATTTTATATGTGATGCCAAACAGGTCTAGCCTAAGTTTTAGCAGTGTTCTATAATTAAATTTATCTTTGTGCTTTTGTGTTTATGTTTGTTTAATTTTCTTTTTTTGTCCTCTGCTTTTTTCAGGAACATCGTACGAGGTTGGGTAACAACGGTTTCTTAGGTATGTTAAATATAATTTTTTTTTCAAAATATGCCTCATAGCATTTGGTTACGTTAATTAGTTGAGTATTATGGTATTTGGTTATCTTAGTTACTTAACATGACTTTCAATAAGATAGGTTGTTTCGTTATGTTAATTGGTTGAGCGTTATGGTATTTGGTTATGTTACTTGCTTAACATAATTTCTTATTATATAATAAGAAATTTGATTATATAATAAGGAACTCATTGTTGTTTAGGTGATTATATACTTGGATCAAGAAATCTTTTATGGTTTGTTTCCTCATGTGGTCTCATAGTTACCTTAGGCACTCTTTTACTTAATGTATATATGGCCTTTTAATGCTCCTATTGTTGTAGTCTTCCTCTTATGGTCATGTGTTCCTATTTATTTTTGTGTTTTGCAGAAGCGTTGCATACAGACCGTTTGCCACTGTTCATGCTTCACTCAATCAAAGGGCTTAACCGAATCTTTGTGTTGGAAAAAGGCAAACACGATTCAAAGGGGATGAGATTTGCGGTAAACAAAGTATTTGAAGTTCCACCGGCGTCCGGGGGGGGGGGGCAGCGAATCGCTTGAAAGTGCAACAACAGCAGCTGCTGACAAAGAAGGCTCAATAAGCACTAGAACAGCAGTATCATCAGCAAAAAGAAATTTAACTTTTAGCGAGGTAACAAATTTCATGTCCAACATTTACTTAACAAAAACTAATTACCAATGGCCTGCATCAGCAGATGATGAAAGCGACGAGGGAAGCACGAAGCGGGTCGCCACGTAGAAAGTGTTGTTGCAGAAGCGAACATCGCCGGGCACTTTTGGATATGTAAGCAACAGAACCAACTTTTGATGGGGGGGGGGGGGGGGTTACATTATTGAACATCAAACTATAGGATGTCAAAATATGCTTTTGGGTACTATCAAACTTTAATTACCTAATATATAGGAATGATGTTCATCAGGTGTGTCTTCACTGTAAAAATACTTCACTATATATACTATCTATATCAATGTTCTGTTGCCTAAATATTGTGTTATTTAATGCCTTTGCTTGGTTTAAGGTGTTCTTACTAAAACTCATCCCATGATGTCTACAAATATATGGCCTTGCCCTTTTAATAAGCAAATGAAACCATTTTACTTAAAAAACAGTCAAAAACAGGAACATGAATATAATGATGTCAATCTTAACCTGCTTGGGTGTGCAGTTTGTCTTTGGCAGAGTCAAACATATGGGTTTAAAAATACCAAACAAATAGGTTTCATATCTGCAGCTTGACTTTTAAGAAGTCAAACAAGCACAGGAGTCCAAGCTAGGCAGAGTTATCAGTCGTGCATCATAAGTGAGTGTAAACATTACACCTTCATTTCCAGTTTGCATTTGATATGTGCTTTGCGTGCATTTGATATGTGCTTTGCTTTAAAAGGTCAACTACAAGTTCTTCGCTTGCCAAATGGCCAATAAGTAGCACGACTTCACACTGTTTCGCGCAACGCTACAAATGGCCAATAAGTAGCACGACTTCACACCGTTTCGCGCAACGCGCGAATCTAGCTAGCTAGTTATATATAATAACATACGTATATTATATATAATATATATTATTTATCTATAAATATTAATTTTAGTTTTTGAAACGTTTTTCGTTGTGTTGGTTCTATTTTACACCGTTTCTCTTAAGTGTCACATTTCTTTAGTTTACTTTGTAGTATTCATTATTTCATTATCTCTTTAATTTATTTTAAATCTTTTTCAAAGCATTTCATTAGTTATTGTTTTAGTTTACACCGCTACTTTTAAATACAATAAAAAAGGAACCTGATCTAGACACCTCTTTATTTTGCGCTGGTGTTTTAAGTTATCGCTATTGTTTTTCGGTTATATTCACAAAAGTCTGTTACCAGGTCAACATAAAGCTCATTGGGTCACTAAGTTAACTCAGTTTGTTACCGTATTAGTTAGTTAGTTATTTAAAAGTTAGTTAGTTTGTTTGGTAGTTGAGTAGTTTAGCTAGCTTCTTTTCTGTTTATATATGTAGTTGGTTGATTGAAGGTGGTTAATGAATGAATTCAATCGTTTAACATGGTATCAGAGCATACAACTCCGATCACCTTCTCCGATCTCTGGTCAAATTCCGATCATCTTCCGATCAGCTGATTTTCGATCATTTTCCGATCAACTGTTTTCCGTTTTTCTTCGTCCTTTTCGTGCGCATCTGTTTCCTTTTCTCTTTTTCGTTTTCGTTTCCTGTTTCTAGAAATCATGTCTACTCAACCGTCAAATTCTAGCTCCATTTTGTTAAGCACAATCAGTTCTTCAAGTCCTCTCTATCTCCATTCCTCAGATCATCCTGGTCTTATTCTGGTTTCGAATCAATTCACTAGATCTGGCTATGCTACCTGGAAGCGATCAATGATCATTGCTTTGTCTGTGAAAAATAAGCTCGGATTCGTTGATGGTATAATTGTTTCTTCTACAGATCCAATTGAACTTGAAGCCTGGAAACGGTGTAATTAATCATATGGTCATTTCATGGATCTTAAATACTCCTTCATTAAATATCAGTCAGAGTGTATTGTATACTGACATTGCGAAGCAATTGTGGACTGAACTCAATGAACGATTTGGTTAATCTTATGGTGCTCAGACTTATCACTTACAGAAGAGTTTATCTCAGTTATCTCAGGGATCTGATGATATTGCTACCTACTTCACCAAGATCAAGCATTTTTGGGATGAATTGGCAAGCCTAAATACTGATTATGTTTGTACTTGTAATGCTGCTCAAACAATCAAAAAGAAACTTGAAGATCAAAAGCTTGTTCAGTTCTTGATGGGATTAAGCCCCATATATGATACTGTCCGAGGTAACATACTCATGATGTATCCTTTTTCATCCATCAATCAGGCATATGCCTTACTTGTTCATATCAAAGACGGAGAAAACGTTTCAGAATACTTACATTTGTAATAGAAATGGTTGTTGAAGGCAAGCTATTATACAATCCTGCAAGTTAAAAGAAAAGGATGTGTGAAATTTCTAAACAGTCTCCATTCTCACAAAATTGGCGCAAGATACACCCTTGATTACATGTTTACCATAATAATCCTTCTTAGACATGATCCAACTCTCATCAAACGATTCATTGACCGAGTCATATAATATCTACAAAATAAGATGAATCAATTAGTAATCAAGACATCACAGGTCGAACACTACAAAGAACCCAGTTTCCTTTCATAACCTAAAATAATCAAAATCCAGTAGCAAAACCACTTATCTCAGTCGCTTTGTTGAATCAACATTTGGTTCACAAATAGATTTTGCCTCTCATTACATGCACAACAAAGATTTTACTTTTCACGACTGTTTGAGCTATAAATAGTAGCCATAGTATAATCCTTCTCAATGTATAAACTGTTTTAGCCAACGTACAACTTACAAAATCTTTTAAGTAAGGTACGTCAATTAATGAGATTATAAGTATCTTTTTATTTTGATACTATTAATGAGATTATAAGTATCCTTCTCAAGTACCATCTAACACATTAGGCCATTATTTACACTAGTTTCCATGACTAACATGACTAAACAACTAATATATAAATTGTCATCAGATTAAAAACAAACACCAGAGTCTATCTAAATCACTTCAAAAGTATCTCCTTTCTTATATACCTAAAGTATTTCAATTTAGTATGTCATATGAAGTAGATTATTTTCTTATATGTGGAATTGTACCTATTATGTATGGATACATTCGCAAATCGCAATGTCAGGAATTCCTGAACAAATATCTATTTTTTTCTTATATATCTGAGCAAATATCTAATTTGAACAAACAGATTCGAAGACAAACAATTAAAACAATGACAATTTATACCAAGAGTCCAGGGGCAGCCTCAATCTTCTTAAAATTACACAACAGAAGCTAATCCATACACACCTGCAACAACAAAAAGAAAGTAAATTCAACAAAAACTCACAATTGAAGAAGGCCAAATTTAGAACTTCAAAGAAACAATACCAAACAGATCCCGACAAATCTGCATACTAATTCTGCATACACACCTGCAACAACAAAAAGAAACTAATCTACAAAAGAAACAAAGAAATATGAAGACGATAACCATTATAAATCTGCATATCGATTCCAGACCAATTTACTATCACGAGTTTCTTTAATCTTTATATAGAACCCCATAACCAACACAATAGTATTCCAGAATTTGATCAATACTTACTAAAAAACAGGAGTTATATACACATACATAAAACAGCAATGGGAAAACCATACCTGAATCTAGCAAGCTCAAGGACCCTGAAAACTGAAACTGAAAACTGAAACAACACAACCATATTAACATCATATGTACATAAAGTTATTCAATCAAGTAGATATGATTACCAAAGTAAAAACCAACTACATGAACTTTAAAATCTTTTAGAAAGACTTTTGAAATCATTATGTAGAAAGAAACCTGAAATCCCTAAAAGCAAAATTTTGACTGAATATGAACAAATTTCATCAGAGATCAAAGAAATACTCCAAATCTTTCGAGAAATTGGATAAAATCACACAAAGAATCGGAAACATACCCTTTTCAAGAACAAGAATTTTCAAATTTATAGGAATTGAGAGACTTTCAGCCCCAAATCAGAAAACCGAGTTCAAATTGAAAGCATACCTTTAATTTTCCATGGCAGAGCCGAAGTCAGACCGTAATCGGATGTGTAACGGCTATCGTAGAGAGAGGGACAAACAACGATCCAATGGCTACATCTTCGTGGAAGGACAAACGCCATTCGGAATGCAAATCAGAGAGAAGAGCAATGGAGCGGAAGCATTTTGTGGAAGAGGAGTTATGGGATTTGGTAGAGTAGATGGAATATGAGAGAAATCAGGGACGCCAAATACTCTCAGCCGCACACATCGTCCTTGCGGGAGTACTGGTGTCGTTCCTTTCTACTGTTAATGTCCTTCTCACATGCGTTTAGGTGAGGGTAAAGGCAAAGGGTCAAAAGTTAACGTTGGAAGGAAAAGAAACCGTAAGGCTGGTTGTACATATGGGTATAAGTAGTACTTTAACCAAAAGAAAAAGTACCACCCCCATTTTTAAAACGACTATAACATTTTTATCCGAAGTTGGTTTTTTATAAAAATTATACCATTCTACTCGCTTCATTTTTATCTTTAATTCGGATGTGGTCCCGACTTTTTTTGAAACTTTTTTTTAAACGTCCGTATTAACATCAATGATACAAAAAAGGGCAGCAACGCCACAAAAAAAGGCACCAGTGCTACTTTTTGTAACATTACATGTCAGTACGAACGTTTGGAAAAAATATCAAAAAAAGTCGGGACCACATCTGAATTAAAGATAAAAATGCGGCAAGTACAACGGTATTTTTTTATAAAAACCCGACTTCGAATAAAAAGGTATAGCCGTGATAACGGTTGTCGTGACCGCTATGCAAATAATCCTAACTACCTATAGACAGGGTAAGTCGGGTATCAATCCAGGGGAGTTGGTGGTTATTAGCGACTCTAATAATCTAACCTAAGTTACTGTCACTAACTTAGAATAACTAAACTAACCTACATACTGAAAATATAAAAAGTTGCCACTTGGCTGTTTAATTTGAATGGATTAATTACTAAGAAAACTACTGCTAATTTGAATTAGAAAACAGAAAATTAAAACGTGACAACCTCAGGATCCCGGTTAGCTAATTTCTAATCCAATTCAATTATTCTGTTCAACTCAATTCAACCAAACATTCAAATTACATATGAGCTAAGTATAGTCCTAGAGCTATGCTATAAAAGGTAGTCCGGGAGCGGGGGGCACATATGCAATCAAAACACAAGATAAATAATATGCAATTGAACATTCAGATGAATCACACACTATCACTATGTTTAAAGATTCAAACCAAACAAAGAATAACTAAAAAGAAACTAGAAACATGCTAACCGTTCACCGTCGGTAATCACTCGGACTTAGCCGGACATCACAAGCATCGTTGAATGATTAAGAACTAAGAAAACCATGAAAAACTATGAAGAAATTCGTCTCTGGGGAGTTCTGGTCGGCTACAGCCGAAGTTGGGTGTTAAGAACCCTAAAAAATAAGTTTAAGATGTTTAAATACGGTCTCCGATCAAAAATCCCGATTTTCTGCCGACTTAAGACCCTCGCGTGGCGCGAGGGATTTCTTTGTTTTGTCGCGCCACGATCCGCCTTTTTGCTTCCGAATTCCATATTTCAATTGCTCTTTACGTTCACATTCAAAGGAATTATTTGCTGGTCACGTGACCAGCTCATGTCTTGATAATTATCCTTGTAACTCAATTTCCTATTTGTTGTGAATCACCATCATGCATTCTTGATTTTTCCCCTGTGCATCACGTAAAACAAAACCAGTAAACATTTCATGTATACTTTTCTTTTCTCATTTTTCTTCATCCATTAAAATGACTCACTATTTAATATTTATATTATGTACTAGAAATAATTAAAATGTAATATGTATCCAAAAAGATTATAAAAGTTTAGTCAATAACGGGTCATGAACCGGGTTCAACATAGTTACACAATTTATGCTCATTCTTGTTTCAACACACTAATTATATAAACTCAGTTAAAATAATATCTTTTAGACTCAACTCGGTGTATTTCGGGGATGATTAATATATATATAAACTGCACTTTTATACCACTCATCACATCCCCACACTTATCTTTTTCCGTCTCGGAAAAACTGCCATGGAATCATAATTGGGAAATCAATCTCAAAATCATTTAACTTTTTAATTTATCCACCAATTCAATTCCACAAACCATAATGTAATCACATGGACTAACTGCAATTGCCAATATTTCGGTCCGACTAAACCCAACCACTGACCTTTTGTTTCGCCCCCAAAGTGTTTATGATTTACCGAATAGAGTTATCAATCTGCCTATGTGTCCCACATTCAGAAAGTTCAAGATCAACCTACTTCCGAATCAAATTCAGTCAAAGCAAAGGGTATTTAAGATGATATTTATAGATTTATCCCCACTCGCCTTAAATCAGATACTCATATGTCCACAGAATGCTGGAATAGATGGATAGCGAAGTGTTTGAGCATTTATTTCTCTAATCTGACTATATTTCTTCTTCTCTCTTTTTGCTATTTTTTCTTTTTTTTTCTTCTTTTTTTCTATTTTTTCTTCTTTTATATTTTTTTATATATATATATATAATTGGTTAATTTTAACTATGATTACCAACGAACATCATCAGAGGTACTCTTTGCGAGATGCTATCCCCAAACTCGTACATGAGTATTTTGCCCGCGAGATCCAGAACATCATCAGAGGCACGCACCACGGGATACTATCCTTAGTTTGTACATGAGTATTTTGTCCCTTCACTCTAAAATTATTAACCAGTTTATTACCTAATATGCTCAAAGATGGAAAGATGGGGCGCCGTTATTTCTCGGATTTGCTTTCGCAAAAAGATCATAACGTGCCAGGTTATTCTAAGGACATATAAGTCTCTAATTTAAAGTGGTCTTTTTCCTCCTAATCATCAGTTTCAATCTCCCTATCACCCCTAAAATGGGAACCCACTAGCAGACTGATTTAATTACATATTTATACAACAATAAACACAATGGGCATTTTAAGCTATTCCTAGGTCAGTTGGGCCTACCGACACATCACAGATTAGCCATGTTTTCCATTCTCTCATTTTCTACCACTTTTCCCTTTTCTTTCTTTAATTTTATTTTTGAAAACCGATTCCCAATTGTACTATCATTTTCCATGTTTTGCAAGTTATTCCAAAGACATTTTTCAAAATTTTTTTAATTTTTTTGATTTTTTTGTTGATTTTCTTTTATTTCTTTTTAAACACACAAAAAATAAACACAACTAAAGTGTTATTCCCCTCCCCACACTTGAGTGACACATTGTCCTCAATGTGTTAAAAAGAACAACGAAAAATAAATAAGAAATAAAACAAACTAAAAAGAAATAGAATTAGGAAACGTACCGGATTTGAGCAACAAAAATTAAAGCAAAATTATCTGGCACCTGATGGCGTCGCGTGTCGCGACAACCTTCCCACATCCCTCGCGGGTCGCGAGGGACGGTATTCATAGGAAATTAAAAAAAAATACTTTTTTTTTCCGCCCAAGTTCCAATATATTTATAAAAGTGACATACCTGGAACCTCATTTTGCTCAACTTCATTACCCAAAACCATCTAATTCCTGAAAAAGACAAAACACAAAACCAAAACAAAACAAATAAAAAAAACTACCACTGGGTTGCCTCCCAGGAAGCGCTAAATTTATGGTCTTCAGCCAGACCCTCCTCTCTACTCACGGTGGCTTCAATCCACATTTACCGACCGCATTACCGATAAACGCCCGATGGTGCACACGTCTTTTCAACTTTTTCAATCCATGCTTCCCAATTGCATTACCGATCCATGCTCGGTAATTAATTCTTCGTTTCACTCTTTGCTTTCGGCTCGACATGTAAAATATATTAAACCAAAAATTAAAAGCAAATTTGTCATGAATCGAACACTTACCTGCCGAATTGCCCACGTGTGCCCGATTGTTAATATGTCGCATCCAGTCTTGCAATCGCACACATGGCACTTCACTAGTCACACTGCAGAGCTTCTTGGGTTGTATTTGCCCAACATCATCCTCGACCACCTTCCTCTTCCTTACCGGCTTCTCCTCGGTCACCTGCATAATAATTAAAGAATGAAGATTAGAAGTACCTGTCAGGATCTCAACCTCTTGCTCATCAACTACATCTTCAACCACAATCTTGCACTCCGCTTGTTCCATGCTACTCTCAACCTCTAATGCTATTTCTTCAACAACCTCTATCTTATCATGCACCACTTCTTGCTCAGCCTCAATCACCTCATCAATCGCCTCCCAAACTTCTTCTTCACATTCTGATAAACATATGTCTTCATCTAGGTTTAAACAATCAGTTTCTTGTACGGGAAGACTTGTAACCTCTTCTTCAGCCATGGTGGATTCAATCTTTGATTCTTCAACGACTTGAGAGATTGGTGTGGCATTAGCCTCCACAACCGCCTCCTCAACTTGTGAGGATATCCATGCTTGTTTCTGTTGGAACCTTTCAAAACCCGACCAGCCTTGCTCACCAATTTGTTGTTCCTTCCATAAAATATCATATTTGTAATCTAACAACTGTATGCGGTATTCCCTTGACTGATGAGGTTTAGCCAATTCTTGCTCGATTTGGGACAAATGCGATCTTCTTAGAGATTTCTCAACACCTTCAAATTGATAAACATTTGGACCCGACCTTGGTTGTTGCGATGGATATCCATCGTAATTCTCTTGACTATCCACCTGACGGTCCCGGTATACCTGATATGAGTTATTACCCTCGTCCTGATAGCCTGATTGGTAACCTCCTTGAGAATCCAATGGCGGTGCTCTAAAATGCGAGTAAACTGAATTTTCATGTTCAGTTCTCGTTCGAGAATAGTCTTTGAGCAGCTTCTCTTCTCCGTGTATACTCTTCCTCCCTTTGAACTTCGGCCGGTGTCATAACTCTTGGTACCCCATGTTCAAACCGTATCTGATTCCCTCCTCGATTGTAAGGGAATTGTGGTAGACCCCAAGGAGGTTGATTGTAATTCTGCTGTGGCTGATATTGGAGGTACTGGGGACACTCAGGTCACTCTTGCACTGATCCTCGTGGAGTAGCTGTGTATCCTGACAATTGATCCTTCCTCATAGCCCTACAAAAGATGTGACATTAGATTTCATATTTATTAGAATACACATCATATGGCTTGAATAATCATACTTGCCCTAGATTGAGAATAACCCTGATTGTATGATGAACGTGGATCATCATATTGGATAACATGAGTGCGGGTCCTCGTATTCCTCTTCGTCATCTGAATCCTCCACGATTCGAATTCCACTTGGCAATGTTGGGCAAAACTTGATTCTGTGGTAAAAACTCCCGCAGTTGTAACACTTTCTCCTCCTTCCCCATGATTGATCTTCAAATCTACCTGCAACGCTCAAAAACAACGAAACCACTTGCGTAGTACTGATCTAAACAATAAAGTAGATGCACTGGAATCGAAATTGGCAACTCAGACAATTTTTATGATCTTTTTTTTTTGAAACTAAACGAAATTAATAAATACTAAAAATTGCAGAAAAGTTGAAAATCTTTTTGGGTTTTTTTTTTAAATTAACTAGACCAGCAAAATTAAAATTGCAGAAAGCAAAAAGAAAATATTTTTGGTTTTATATGATTTTTTTTTTTTTTTTGAGTTTTTAGAAAAACAAACAAAACACGAAATTAACTAAAAAAACTAAAATCACCAACAAGCGCACGTACTCCCCGGCAACGGCGCCAATTTGATAACGGTTGTCGTGGCCGCTATGCAAATAATCCTAACTACCTATAGACAGGGTAAGTCGGGTATCAATCCAGGGGAGTTGGTGGTTATTAGCGACTCTAATAATCTAACCTAAGTTACTGTCACTAACTTAGAATAACTAAACTAAACCTAAATACTGAAAATATAAAAAGTTGCCACTTGGCTGTTTAATTTGAATGGATTAATTACTAAGAAAACTACTGCTAATTTGAATTAGAAAACGGAAAATTAAAACGTGACAACCTCAGGATCCCGGTTAGCTAACTTCTAATCCAATTCAATTATTCTGTTCAACTCAATTCAACCAAACATTCAAATTACATATGAGCTAAGTATAGTCCTAGAGCTATGCTATAAAAGGTAGTCCGGGAGCGGGGGGCACATATGCAATCAAAACACAAGATAAATAATATGCAATTGAACATTCAGATGAATCACACACTGTCACTATGTTTAAAGATTCAAACCAAACAAAGAATAACTAAAAAGAAACTAGAAACATGCTAACCGTTCACCGTCGGTAATCACTCGGACTTAGCCGGACATCACAAGCATCGTTGAATGATTAAGAACTAAGAAAACCATGAAAAACTATGAAGAAATTCGTCTCTGGGGAGTTCTGGTCGGCTACAGCCGAAATTGGGTGTTAAGAACCCTAAAAAATAAGTTTAAGATGTTTAAATACGGTCTCCGATCGAAAATCCCGATTTTCTGCCGACTTAAGACCCTCGCGTGGCGCGAGGGATTTCTTTGTTTTGTCGCGCCACGATCCGCCTTTTTGCTTCCGAATTCCATATTTCAATTGCTCTTTACGTTCACATTCAAAGGAATTATTTGCTGGTCACGTGACCAGCTCATGTCTTGATAATTATCCTTGTAACTCAATTTCCTATTTGTTGTGAATCACCATCATGCATTCTTGATTTTTCCCCTGTGCATCACGTAAAACAAAACCAGTAAACATTTCATGTATACTTTTCTTTTCTCATTTTTCTTCATCCATTAAAATGACTCACTATTTAATATTTATATTATGTACTAGAAATAATTAAAATGTAATATGTATCCAAAAAGATTATAAAAGTTTAGTCAATAACGGGTCATGAACCGGGTTCAACATAGTTACACAATTTATGCTCATTCTTGTTTCAACACACTAATTATATAAACTCAGTTAAAATAATATCTTTTAGACTCAACTCGGTGTATTTCGGGGATGACTAATATATTATAAACTGCACTTTTATACCACTCATCAAGCCGTTTTAAAATGGAGGGGGTACTATTTTTGTTGGGTTAAATGTCTAAAATATCCTCCCTGGAAACAGAAAGAGAGTGACACTTGTCATGATTTTGATGGTTCAAATGGGTTATTTGGTTATTGCTTCAAACAAGGGTTATTAATAGTTGCATACAAACACACACACACACACACACACACACATATATATAGATATATATATATAGTTTAGGGTAAAATACATCCACCAAAAACACTACATCCAATGCGGATCGATCTGGGACCTCCATCAAGATCATCCAACAGCCAAGATCTATGGTGTTTTCGCCTATAGTGTTTTTGTTTACCCCCGAAAACGCCATAGGCGAAAACACCATAGATCTTGGCTGTTAGATGATCTTGATGGAGGTCCCAGATCGATGCGCATTGGATGTAGTGTGTTTTTGTGGATGTAGGATAACTCGACTATATATATATATATATATATATATATATATAGTGAAAAGATAAATTGGAACCCACCTTGAGTTGGAGAATCGTTGGAACCCGGTCAAAAACACTATATATATATATATCGTGTTTTTTCTGAATTTTTTTATGGTGGTTCTTTATGTTATAAACTATCCTTAAATGAAAAAAAATCAAAAAAACGCCTAGTAGATTTTCAGTTACGAAAAAAGTTACATCTGTAACTTTTATGCATATATTTACAGTTACGCAAAAGTTACATGTGTAACCTAGACATTTTTGATATTTTTTTAAAAAAAATCTAGTAGGCGGTTTTTTGATTTTTTTTCATTTAAGAGTAGTTTATAACATAAAGAACGCACGCATGACTCACTAGTATCCACGATGGGGATATAGTAAAAACCTCACCGAGTTTGGAAAACCGTGAAAACTTCCCTAAAACGCCCTAAAATGATTTTTTTCTTTAATTTTTTTGGTGATTCTATGAGTTAATACAAGGCTAATGGTGTAAAAAATTAAAAAAAAACGCCGAGTAGCTTTTCTTTTTTTAAATCCAAAATCTGACTTTACGTCATGTTACACATTTAACATTACCCTGTTACATATGTAACATTTCCCTGTTACATATGTAACATGCCTTGTTACATATGTAACAAAATACGTAATTAATTTTTTTTAATTCTCTTGGTATTTTTTTATTTTTTTTCCCACCAAAACCATTAAAAATGAATATAGAATCTACAAAAAATAAATCTAAAATAAAAAAATTGAACCATTTTTTTGGCCGATTAACATTTTTTTGCAAAAAAAATGGTTTTTAAAATGGTTTTTTTTAATTACTAGGCTTTTTTTTTACCTTTTTGCATAAAGGGTTTTTTTTTTTTAACTTATAGAGTCACCATAAAAATAATCAGAACAAAAAACGAATGTTTTAGCTTAGTTTTCATGGTTTTCCAAAATCAGAGAGGTTTTCATTTTATCCTTTTCATATATATATATATATATATATATATATATATATATATATATATATATATATATATAGTGAAAAGTTCATTGTAGACACCTCCATAAGTGTAGACAGGTAGACACCCTTTTTCACCATTAGATCTCTTGATCTAATGGTTGTGATTAATTTTCTTTTTTCTTTTTTTCTTTTTTCTCATTAATTAGAAACTTTCACATGTGAAAAAGAGCTATTTCACATGCGAAAGTGTCTACAATGAACCTCACCCTATATATATATATATAATAGTCAAAGGTTCATTGTAAACCCTTAAAAAGTGTAGACCCTGTAGACCCTATATTGTTCTATAACACTCACTAAAAATTATAAAACTCATTGTTGTTGAATTTGGTTTTATTTTTTTATTTTGTCATATTTCTATCTTTATATTTCAATTTAGGGTTTATTTATAAAGCTTTTAGCTTTTTCTTTATTTTTATTTTCTT
>JBCNJP010000271.1:0-35197 GCA_039602395.1 Deinandra increscens subsp. villosa | reverse complement strand
TCGCAAACTCTCTCTAATCTCGGGTTTACGATTACGATCGTAAACACTAAATGGCAGTCTTCTAAGAATCGTAATCGACCAACCCTAAACTAGGAGAACCCTTGGGGTTTATATAGGCACCCCAATGGGTTTACTATTGGGCTCCTTGTGATCATAAACCCAATAGTAAACCCAAGCCCAATCATAAACTAGCCTAACTACAATAGCAAACTAGCCTATGATTCTAATGAAACCCTCTAAGCCCAGCCCAATTTATTTAATATTACAAGCCTCATAATCTAGCCTCTACAATCTTCCCCTAGGCTTGTGATATTAAATGTCTTCGATCTTTGAAATTCTTCATCTTGAGTGGCTGGCATAGATGTAGATGAAGATTCTTTCCGCAGAAATCTTCAACGGGTTTCTTGACGGGCACTTGAGACTTTCTCTTGATCAGCATCAGCTCGAACTTCTTGAAATGAACAAGTTAATGAGATGGAGGATTCTCAATGACTTGCTTCTTTTGAAAGAACTGGTTCTAGCTGAATCTTCGGTAACTGTCTTAAATCTCCAAAAATTAGAGGGTTGAAATTTTGAAAACCCCTAACTGTGAAGAACTTGATTGTTGAACTTGGATCTTCATGATCTCTGACTGCTCTCTGCATCACTTTCTTTTTCAAAGATTGACTTGAAATCTTCAGCTTCCCCTAAACTTGTGAGCATTTTCTTTGAAAAACTTTTGAAGCTTTTGGATACTTGTAAAGATACCAACAACTTCCCTTGAAAAGTTGCTTTTCAGATGGAGGTCTTTTCCGGTTGGTTCTTTAACTTGAGCAGCAGCAACATCTTTCTATCATCAACCTGTCTGACACACATTTGACAAAAAATATACACTACCAGACATGTGATAACTGGTCTTTGGGTTAGGAGGTAATTATCATCTGTTCAGTTGATTCAAATTAACATAATTTTAACCAAAAACCCTAATATAGATTACGGGTTTTCTATAAAACTTCCCCTGAACCCAAGACCTCTAAAGACTTCCCCTTAGCTGATTACTTCCCCTCAGCTAAGGACTTCCCCTGAGATAATACATATTATCCTCGAGTTCCCTTTGGATACTATGTATTATGGAAGTCTTTTCGGATAATAAGTATCATCCTCGAGTTCCCTTCGGATAATACTTATTATCCCCTCTCCTTCCCCTAAAAATTTGTCAAGATCTGACGAAGGAAGTCTTTTCCATTAGATAATAAGTATCATCCTCGAGTTCCCTTCGGATAATACTTATTATCCCATACTCCTTCCCCTAAAAATTTGGCAAGATCTGACGGAGGAAGTATTTTCCATTAGATAATAAGTATCACCCTCGAGTTCCCTTCGGATAATACTTATTATCCCCTCTCCTTCCCCTAAAAATTTGGCAAGATCTGTCGGGGGCAAGTTGTCATGCATTAAAACCCTTGAAAAACATATTTTGACTTCTCAAATCAACCTGGCCAAGACAAAAACACACCAAAAAGAACTTAACGACTCACACACGAAAGATAAAAACAAATAAATACTTACCAATATCAAACATGAGAAAGTTTAGAAGGGATCAAACCATATGAATCTGACTGAGGAACCCTTTTCAGCTTCAGTTACTTAACTAGTCCAGGTGATTGCCGGTATGTTTGTCCGCTTTAAACTCAAACCCGTTTAATCCCAACCGAATGCGTCATGCTTAATATAATACAATATTACTGTCATGTTTAATTGTCCCCACACCCAAGCGTACACAGCAAAACCTACCCAACCTCAGAGTTTATTGAGGATTCACAAACCCCCAGCTTGAAGAACCATGCAACACCATTATGACTACCACTTATTTCATTAACCATCAGTCGGTGATCAGGTCGGCCGCTAAGCACGCAAAGAAGACCAACTGAGTGATTATTTATTCTCTTTTCTTTTTCATTTTCTTTTATTTTTTTTCTTTTTCCTTTCTTTTTCATTTTCTTTTGCTCTGTGGTGTTGTCAAGATAGCATAAACATGGTGTATGAGAGAGTGAATACTAGGTAATTACCACTCTCAACTCATTTTTGCCGGGACTCAGTTTTTTAAACCATGCAACCTGGGATGGAAACTAAACATATATATCTTTTAAGTTCAATGCACTTTCATTGGAGGTCATAAGTTTAGGTCGAGCCTACCGAGCATATCACCGTGGAGCTTGCCTTTCACTTCCGCCTTACGCGTGTCAGCCATCTCCAACCCAGACATTCATTTTACTTCCCCTAAACTTCTCAAAAACAAGACACAAACAATTAAAAATTGAAAAGCACACTATTTTTGAGGGGTCAACATTTTCATCTTTTCCATTTCTTCCCCTTGCTTTTTGATTTTTAATGTCACAATTTTGTGAACATCATTTTTTCATTTTTTTTAAACAATAAAGATAAAACACACAAACACACTTAAAAGAACAAAACACAAAATTTTGAAGACATCTGGCCAAGCTAACTTTCAAAGTATTGATTTTGAAAATTTTAGAAAATTGGGTTTCATGACATGCACACTTCATTGCATTTGAAGTCAAACACATAATCAATCAACAGCTTAATTGAAACTTTAATGAAATAGGTTTGACTCAAAAGACCCTTTGCTGCCTCATCATTCAAACAACCAAGTTAAGAACAGTACCTTTCATGCTGATTTTGACATTTTACCTCTCAAAGAGACATACCTTCCATTGTATAGATTACTTGACATGACATGAAGATACGTCTCCTAAACTGTGCCTGGAACAATCACTTATCAACAAACAATTAGTAATAAAAACGTTAGTGATAATCCTCCTTGATCGTTCCTGCACAGAGTGAAAGATTAGTTAGCCATTGGTACCCAGGCCATTGTTTTTCTGTGTACACCTGAGGAATCAATGAAAGATACCTCTTGTAAGAACACCCCATTTGAAAAATCAGGAAGTTGGGATGGAACTGCCTTGATTTTTGGTTTCCAAGTTCCAGGTGATTTAACATTTGTTTTAGTCACCTTTGGAGTTGTGACCTTAGGTATTTCAACCTTCTTCGTTTTAGATTCACTTTTCAAAACAGTTTTTGTTTTAGTCACCTTTTGAGTTGTGACTTTAGGTATTTCAACCTTCTGCATTTTAGAATCATTTTTGAAAACAGTTTTTGTTTTGGTCACCTTTTGAGTTGTGACTTTAGGTATTTCAACCTTCTGCATTTTAGAATCATTTATCAAAACATTTTTAGTTACCTTGGGAGGGGTAACCTTGGGTTTTTCAGACTTTGGTTGTTTTGAAAAATGTTTCTTCACCTGTTTTTGGAAATTTTGGTAACTTGGAAAGCTGTTCTTTTGATTTAAAGATTTTCTTTCAGCTTTGGCAGCGCCCCAATGTTGAACAGAGGGTTTAACCTTAGGAGTAACAGTCTTCATTGCCTTAGGTTTCTGCACCATCATCGGCTTAGACTTCACAGACTCCTGAGATGAAACCCTTTGACTTTTCGGAAAATAGGGTTCATAGGGGCGATAAAGACAGTTTCTAGCAATATGACCAGCGAAGCCACAATTAAAGCAAGTCTGCTTCTTTAGATAGAAGTCAGACGTGTACCCATTCGTCTTTGGTGGCTGATACGGAGCTGGTTTGCCTTGTGTCTGCTTCGTTGCCTTGTCTGCTGTTACACCCTAAAAATACTCGGCTGAAAATCCAGGGTACACGCGCAGATAAGGGACAAGTATGACCCAGGATTACATGACCCTGGATGCAGGCAATGTTCGACGACCCAGGATGTTAACACCAGATAGGGAAGTTCGCCTTTACTTTATTTTGCATATTATATCATCTAATCCAGGATTACCCTTGTTACTATAATGACCCAGCATGTGGAAATGACCCTGCATGCTAGGGCATTGTTACTAATTGCTTCGTTGTCTTTATTTGATCAAGGATAGGTTGACAAAGTCTTCCTATGGTCACCTGAAGCAAGGAGAAGACTTATTTAACACGTGGTCAAAGGTTGTTAGCTGGAAACTCGGTCAAATAACGGAAAGAGACGTTGAAGAGAGGATCCCTGGAATATCGGAGAAACGGTTGAAGACCTAGCATATAAATAGGACACTTAGTCTTTCTTTTTCAATTCATTCGAGCTTTACTCACTGTATTCTCGTACTAAACTCTCTGCAAACTCATTGTAAACAATACTTTTCGGTGATCAATAAATTGGTAGCGTGTGTTATCGCTACCCGGGGTTTTTATGCCGGCGGCGCCTTAGAGACATCTAAGGGCTAAGGGCTTTTCCCTAGTCAAATCTCGGTGTTCTTGTCTACTTTTGAGTATTCGTTTGTGTTGCTAAGTTTCTCAACTGATTTCATAAACAAACCTAAGTTTTTACCCAGGATTCTAGTGATTTGTCCCTGGAATTCTGTAATTGTCCCAGGATTATTTCAAGCTATTTTCATATCTGAATATTAGACACCTAACCTCACATTCAAAATTTGGTTCAAACTTTGCTAATTTAACTTAAGTAATTTTTAGCCAAAACAATTTGGCGCCCACCGTGGGGCAATTGGTGTCAATTTTTTGTCAAACTCTTTTCAGATTTGTCCTAAACTTGATTTTTGCCAAAATCTATCAAAAGATGTCAACACAAATGAACACCTCGAATGTCTCAGTTTCTGCCGTGACTGCTTCAACAACTGGAGTTAACCAACCAGGTCCAAGGACCAGTATTTCAACAAGTGGAGTCACTTCATCGGCTCCAGAGTTTAATGCTTCAACCTCAGCTACGCACAGTGACGGACCTGTGGTTAACCATGAAGTGATCGAAACCGAAAATATCCCAGAAGACCCTGTCCTGATATCTGATACTGATATCTTGGCCACTTTCGGTAGGTTGGAGCGCCACATGGAACTCCAACAGAAGGTGAACAAGGAATTCATGGCTCAATTGACCAGCTTGAGATCAGGGTTACCCAGAGCCACGACGACTCAGCCATCACCACTCGATCCCAGAATTCTGAATTTCGATACCCCTGGAACTAATTCCAGGGTACACGAAGCCGTCGCACCACTGAACTGGAGATCAACATCCTTCCCTGCTCAAATGGCCCATGCTGATTTATCCAGAATGACTACCATCAGAGAACCGATCGCTAATCCTGGGACAAACATGCCCCAGGATGTTGGTAACATTACTCAACCCTTCGCCCATTATTCCAATACTAACAATTCTGTGCAGGATTCAGGAATAAGCCCATCTGTGGAACGAGAAATCCAAAAACTCAAGCAAATGATCTCGAGTGTCCCAGGAGTTGTGCAGCCAATTCCTGAAGTTGGGCCCTCAAGCCATAGGATGTCCAGATTTGCTCCACCAATCTGTGACGTAGAAATTCCCAAGAGGTTCCAAACACCCAGTATGAAGCTTTACGACGGCACCACAGACCCAGAAGAGCATGTGGCGCAATACCGCGAAAGAATGGAGATTATTCACATGCCACCTGAAATTAAGGAGGCCTGCCTATGCAAGGGGTTTGGGTCCACCTTAACGGGGGCAGCTCTCAAATGGCTCCTAAACATTCCTCCCTATTCTATTGCTTCATTTTCACAACTAGTTAATTTATTTAACAGTCAATTTTCTTGTAGTCGTAGTTTCGAAAAACTAACAAGTGATCTGTATAGGGTAACCCAGAATGCAGGTGAAACCTTAAGGAACTACGTCAGCAGATTCAGCAGAGAAGCTCTGGAAATCCCAAACATGGATATGGCAACTGCAGTTCAAGCCTTTAAAATGGGACTAAACAAGGACTCGTTGTTTTACGAGGATCTAGTCATGAACCCATGTCATAAGATGGATGAAGTTCGTCACAGGGCTCTCCGCTTCATCAGATTGGAGGAAGATAGGAAAATCTTGGGAAAGAATGAGTCCTCCCCAGGATCCAACAGTTCCAGCAGAAAATCAGAATCCACACATCCTAGGTCACAGAGATCAAAGCCTTACTCAAGGCCTGATGAGCGCCGAGTGAACAATGTGGAACAGGACGAGGACGATGAAGAATATCCTTCTTTTAATGACTATTGCTTTACTACTGATGTTTCTGGTGTGATGTATGCTATGCAGGATCTCGGCGACAAAGCAAGATGGCCCAGAAAGA
Organism: Deinandra increscens subsp. villosa; assembly: GCA_039602395.1. Lineage (NCBI taxonomy): Eukaryota > Viridiplantae > Streptophyta > Magnoliopsida > Asterales > Asteraceae > Deinandra > Deinandra increscens. The sequence goes on along the minus strand of JBCNJP010000271.1, from coordinate 29,058 downwards.
GCGATAAACCCTCTACGTGGAAGGACAAGTCCAAATGGTGTGCCTACCACGAAGACTTTGGTCATCAAACTGAAGATTGTATGGCCCTGCGAAGAGAGATCGGTTATCTACTCAGCAAAGGCTATCTAAAGGAACTATTGGGAAAGAAGAAGGACAAATCCAGGGAACAGAATCCAAAATCCAGGGACAATGATGCAAGGTCCCAGGATTATAGACGTTCCGATGACCATCCCGAAAGAGCATCATCACCACCCCCGGATGCTAAGGTAGTCCATTTCATTTCTGGTGGTTCTGATATCTGTGGTACTTCTTATTCTGCAGCGAAGAGACACGCCAAGGAATCAAAATCAGACAGGGACGGAAGACCCAGGAAGAGCTCTATTCAGCCAGATCTCAAAGAAATTACATTTGGAGAAGATGATAGACACAACATCATAGACCCTCATCACGATGGGCTGGTGATAACTCTTCATATTGCCAACATCGTCGTGAAAAGGATTCTGATTGATGGAGGAAGCTCAGTAAACATAATCCAGTTAGAAGCCTTGAACAAGATGGGAATCCCGCACACAGAGATCATCTCGAAATCCACGGTACTTGTGGGTTTCAGTGGTGAGACGAAGAACACTCTGGGAGAAGTAAAGCTTCCAGTCTATGTAGAGGGACTCAATTCGGTCCAGCGCTTCTGTGTGATGGACGCACCATCAGGATACAATGTAATCCTGGGTAGACCCTGGATTCACGACAACAGGGCTGTAGCCTCAACATATCATCAATGCGTGAAAATACCAACACCTTGGGGTGTGATCACAATCAACAGTGATCAACAAGAAGCTAAGGAATGTTACACCACGGCGATGAAGACATCTTCCAAGTCAAGGCAAGCATAGCAATTAAAGAAGAAGGCCCGGGAATCCTTGGAAGCGAGGGAGCAGGATGTCAAAGCTGTTGAACTAGACCCCTCAAATCCAGGGAAAAGGGTCTATATTGGGACGAATATCCCAAGGCCGATAGAGGAGCAATTAGTGAATCTACTCAGGACCAGGATGTCAACCTTCGCCTGGTCCCACGATGATATGACAGGTATCTCCAAATCTATTATAACACATAAACTTGGAATTGATAATTCTTTCAGGCCAATACATCAAAAGAGAAGGAAGTTTGCGCCAGAGAAGAACATCATAATCCAAGAGGAAGTGGACAGATTACTAAAAGCAGGGATGATAAGAGAGGTCAAGTTTCCCAGGTGGCTGGCTAATGTGGTGGTGGTGGGAAAAAAGAATGGCAAATGGAGGGTATGTGTGGATTACACGGACCTGAACCGTGCATGCCCAAAAGATCCATTCCCTTTACCTCACATAGACTCGATGGTTGATGCAACGGCAGGCCATGAAATGCTGACTTTCATGGATGCAACTTCAGGATTTCAGCAAATTCAGATGGAACCCCAGGATCAGGAAGACACAGCATTCATAACACCGACAGGTATATATTGTTACATAGTTATGCCTTTTGGATTGAAAAATGCAGGGGCAACATATCAGAGGTTGGTCAACATGATGTTCAAAGAGAAGCTGGGGGACACAATGGAGGTTTATATCGACGATATGGTGGTCAAATCCAGGGTCACTAATGACCATGTCCAAGATGTCAGGGATTCCTTTGATATCTTGGATAAGTACAACATGAAGCTGAACCCGGAGAAATGCCACTTTGGAGTTGGAGCAGGTAAATTCCTGGGATACATGGTGACCAAAAGAGGAATTGAGGCAAGTCCAGAACAGATCAGGGCAATTGCCAACCTGAAATCACCGACCAACACCAAGGAAGTTCAAAGACTTACAGGTAGAATCGCTGCCCTTAACAGATTTATATCGAAATCCTCGGAAAGATGCAGGGAATTTTATGATATCCTGAGGAAAAACAAGAAATTCGAATGGAAGGAGCAACATGAGAAAGCTTTCCAAGATTTGAAGGTATACCTATCCACGGCACCCTTGTTAATGAAGCCTAATCCAGGGGAACCCCTGTCCCTGTATTTGGCGGTGTCTAGAAACACGGTAAGTGCAGTCCTGACCAAGGATGCAGAAGGTCAGCAACACCCTATATATTATGTAAGTAAAAGTTTGCTTGATGCTGAATCCAGGTACTCGCACCTTGAAAAACTTATATTAGCCCTATGTATGGCATCCACTAAACTTAGACATTATTTCGAAACTCATACAATTCATGTTAGAACTAACTATCCTATAAAGTCTGTTTTGCGAAAACCAGAAATGTCAGGTCGAATGGCTAAGTGGTCGGTGAAGCTCAGCGCATATGATCTGATCTACGAGGCCAGAACAGCTATAAAATCTCAGGCTCTAGCTGATTTTGTGGCTGATTTCAGTACCGACATACAGCAAGAAGCAGACCATGAATTGCAGCAGCTTCAACAAGAGGAAATTTCAGGGTGCTGGACTTTGTTCACTGATGGAGCATCAAATATCAGGGGGACAGGCCTTGGAATAGTACTGAAATCGCCACAGGGGGACATGATACCCCAGGCTGTTAGATGCGGATTTCAAGCAACTAACAACGAAGCTGAATATGAAGCCCTAATTGCTGGATTACACCTAGCATTACACCTGGGAATTCAACACATTCAGGTATATGTAGACTCTCTTCTTTTAGCTAACCATTTTAATGGCTCTTATGCAGCTAAGGGAGAGAAATTAGTCAAGTACTTGGAAGTGGTAAAACGAATGTCCCAGGATTTTCAAAATTTTAATATTCAACAAGTTCCAAGGGAAGAGAATGCTGAAGCAGATGCACTAGCAAACTTAGGTTCAGCATTCAAAGCACTCGAAGATACTCATATTCCTATTATTCACATACTAACACCGGCCATAGACCAAGGTATGGATTCCCAGGATTCTGACATAGCAGGTGAGACCCTGGTGTCCAGTACCCAGGATTCTACTAAGGAGTCCTGGACTAGGCCGATTATTCGAATATTTGCAGGATGGTACTGTTACACCCTAAAAATACTCGGCTGTAAATCCAGGGTACACGCGCAGATAAGGGACAATTATGACCCAGGATTACATGACCCTGGATGCAGGCAATGTTCGACGACCCAGGATGTTAACACCAGATAGGGAAGTTCACCTTTACTTTATTTTGCATATTATATCATTTAATCCAGGATTACCCTTGTTGCTATAATGACCCAGCGTGTGGAAATGACCCTGCATGCTAGGGCATTGTTACTAATTGCTTCGTTGTCTTTATTTGATCAAGAATAGGTTGACAAAGTCTTCTAACGGTCACCTGAAGCAAGGAGAAGACTTATTTAACACGTGGTCAAAGGTTGTTAGCTGGAAACTCGGTCAAATAACGGAAAAAGACGTTGAAGAGAGGATCCCTGGAATATCGGAGAAACGGTTGAAGACCTAGCATATAAATAGGACACTTAGTCTTTCTTTTTCAGCTCATTCGAGCTTTACTCATTGTATTCTCGTACTAAATTCTCTGCAAACTCATTGTAAACAATACTTTTCGGTGATCAATAAATTGGTAGCGTGTGTTATCGCTACCCGGGGTTTTTATGCCGGCGGCGCCTTAGAGACATCTAAGGGCTAAGGGCTTTTCCCTAGTCAAATCTCGGTGTTCTTGTCTACTTTTGAGCATTCGTTTGTGTTGCTAAGTTTCTCAACTGATTTCATAAACAAACCTAAGTTTTTACCCAGGATTCTAGTGATTTGTCCCTGGAATTCTGTAATTGTCCCAGGATTATTTCAAGCTATTTTCACATCTGAATATTAGACACCTAACCTCACATTCAAAATTTGGTTCAAACTTTGCTAATTTAACTTAAGTAATTTTTAGCCAAAACAATTTGGCGCCCACCGTGGGGCAATTGGTGTCAATTTTTTGTCAAACTCTTTTCAGATTTGTCCTAAACTTGATTTTTGCCAAAATCTATCAAAAGATGTCAACACAAATGAACACCTCGAATGTCTCAGTTTCCGCCGTGACTGCTTCAACAACTGGAGTTAACCAACCAGGTCCAAGGACCAGTATTTCAACAAGTGGAGTCACTTCATCGGCTCCAGGGTTTAATGCTTCAACCTCGGCTACGCACAGTGACGGACCTGTGGTTAACCATGAAGTGATCGAAACTGAAAATATCCCAGAAGACCCTGTCCTGATATCTGATACTGATATCTTGGCCACTTTCGGTAGGTTGGAGCGCCACATGGAACTCCAACAGAAGGTGAACAAGGAATTCATGGCTCAATTGACCAGCTTGAGATCAGGGTTACCCAGAGCCACGACGACTCAGCCATCTCCACTCGATCCCAGAATTCTGAATTTTGATACCCCTGGAACTAATTCCGGGGCACATGAAGCTGTCGCACCACTGAACTGGAGATCAACATCCTTCCCTGCTCAAATGGCCTATACTGATTTATCCAGAATGACTACCATCAGAGAACCGATCGCTAATCCTGGGACAAACATGCCCCAGAATGTTGGTAACATTACTCAACCTTTCACCCATTATTCCAATACTAACAATTCTGTGCAGGATTCAGGAATAAGCCCATCTGTGGAACGAGAAATCCAAAAACTCAAGCAAATGATCTCGAGTGTCCCAGGAGTTGTGCAGCCAATCCCTGAAGTTGGGCCCTCAAGCCATAGGATGTCTAGATTTGCTCCACCAATCTGTGACGTAGAAATTCCCAAAAGGTTCCAAACACCCAGTATGAAGCTTTACGACGGCACCACAGACCCAGAAGAGCATGTGGCGCAATACCGCGAAAGAATGGAGATTATTCACATGCCACCTGAAATTAAGGAGGCCTGCCTATGTAAGGGGTTTGGGTCCACCTTAACGGGGGCAGCTCTCAAATGGCTCCTAAACATTCCTCCCTATTCTATTGCTTCATTTTCACAACTAGTTAATTTATTTAACAGTCAATTTTCTTGTAGTCGTAGTTTCGAAAAACTAACAAGTGATCTGTATAGGGTAACCCAGAATGCAGGTGAAACCTTAAGGAACTACGTCAGCAGATTCAGCAGAGAAGCTCTAGAAATCCCAAACATGGATATGGCAACTGCAGTTCAAGCCTTTAAAATGGGACTAAACAAAGACTCGTTGTTTTACGAGGATCTAGTCATGAACCCATGTCATAAGATGGATGAAGTTCGTCACAGGGCTCTCCGCTTCATCAGATTGGAAGAAGATAGGAAAATCCTGGGAAAGAATGAGTCCTCCCCAGGATCCAACAGTTCCAGCAGAAAGTCAGAATCCACACATCCTAGGTCACAGAGATCAAAGCCTTACTCAAGGCCTGATGAGCGCCGAGTGAACAATGTGGAACAGGATGAGGACGATGAAGAATATCCTTCTTTTAATGACTACTGCTTTACTACTGATGTTTCTGGTGTGATGTATGCTATGCAGGATCTCGGCGACAAAGCAAGATGGCCCAGAAAGAGCGATAAACCCTCTACGTGGAAGGACAAGTCCAAATGGTGTGCCTACCACGAAGACTTTGGTCATCAAACTGAAGATTGTATGGCCCTGCGAAGAGAGATCGGTCATCTACTCAGCAAAGGCTATCTAAAGGAACTATTGGGAAAGAAGAAGGACAAACCCAGGGAACAGAATCCAAAATCCAGGGACAATGATGCAAGGTCCCAGGATCAAAGACGTTCCGATGACCATCCCGAAAAAGCATCATCACCACCCCCGGATGCTAAGGTAGTCCATTTCATTTCTGGTGGTTCTGATATCTGTGGTACTTCTTATTCTGCAGCGAAGAGACACGCCAAGGAATCAAAATCAGACAGGGACGGAAGACCCAGGAAGAGCTCTATTCAGCCAGATCTCAAAGAAATTACATTTGGAGAAGATGATAGACACAACATCATAGACCCTCATCACGATGGGCTGGTGATAACTCTTCATATTGCCAACATCGTCGTGAAAAGGATTCTGATTGATGGAGGAAGCTCGGTAAACATAATCCAGTTAGAAGCCTTGAACAAGATGGGAATCCCGCACACGGAGATCATCTCGAAATCCACGGTACTTGTGGGTTTCAGTGGTGAGACGAAGAACACTCTGGGAGAAGTAAAGCTTCCAGTCTATGTAGAGGGACTCAATTCGGTCCAGCGCTTCTGTGTGATGGACGCACCATCAGGATACAATGTAATCCTGGGTAGACCCTGGATTCACGACAACAGGGCTGTAGCCTCAACATATCATCAATGCGTGAAGATACCAACACCTTGGGGTGTGATCACAATCAACAGTGATCAACAAGAAGCTAAGGAATGTTACACCACGGCGATGAAGACATCTTCCAAGTCAAGGCAAGCATAGCAATTAAAGAAGAAGGCCCGGGAATCCTTGGAAGCGAGGGAGCAGGATGTCAAAGCTGTTGAACTAGACCCTTCAAATCCAGGGAAAAAGGTCTATATTGGGACGAATATTCCAGGGCCGATAGAGGAACAATTAGTGAATCTACTCAGGACCAGAATGTCAACCTTCGCCTGGTCCCACGATGATATGACAGGTATCTCCAAATCTATTATAACACATAAACTTGGAATTGATAATTCTTTCAGGCCAATACATCAAAAGAGAAGGAAGTTTGCACCAGAGAAGAACGTCATAATCCAAGAGGAAGTGGACAGATTACTAAAAGCAGGGATGATAAGAGAGGTCAAGTTTCCCAGGTGGCTGGCTAATGTGGTGGTGGTAGGAAAAAAGAATGGCAAATGGAGGGTATGCGTGGATTACACGGACCTGAACCGTGCATGCCCAAAAGATCCATTCCCCCTACCTCACATAGACTCCATGGTTGATGCAACGGCAGGCCATGAAATGCTGACTTTCATGGATGCAACTTCAGGATTTCAGCAAATTCAGATGGAACCCCAGGATCAGGAAGACACAGCATTCATAACACCGACAGGTATATATTGTTACATAGTTATGCCTTTTGGATTGAAAAATGCAGGGGCAACATATCAGAGGTTGGTCAACATGATGTTCAAAGAGAAGCTGGGGGACACAATGGAGGTCTATATCGACGATATGGTGGTCAAATCCAGGGTCACTAATGACCATGTCCAAGATGTCAGGGATTCCTTTGATATCTTGGATAAATACAACATGAAGCTGAACCCGGAGAAATGCCACTTTGGAGTCGGAGCAGGTAAATTCCTGGGATACATGGTGACCAAAAGAGGAATTGAGGCAAGTCCAGAACAGATCAGGGCAATTACCAACCTGAAATCACCAACCAGCACCAAGGAAGTTCAAAGACTTACAGGTAGAATCGCTGCCCTTAACAGATTTATATCGAAATCCTCGGAAAGATGCAGGGAATTTTATGATATCCTGAGGAAAAACAAGAAATTCGAATGGAAGGAGCAACATGAGAAAGCTTTCCAGGATTTGAAGGTATACTTATCCACGGCACCCTTGTTAATGAAGCCTAATCCAGGGGAACCCCTGTCCCTGTATTTGGCGGTGTCTAGAAACACGGTAAGTGCAGTCCTGACCAAGGATGCAGAAGGTCAGCAACACCCTATATATTATGTAAGTAAAAGTTTGCTTGATGCTGAATCCAGGTACTCGCACCTTGAAAAACTTATATTAGCCCTATGTATGGCATCCACTAAACTTAGACATTATTTCGAAACTCATACAATTCACGTTAGAACTAACTATCCTATAAAGTCTGTTTTGCGAAAACCAGAAATGTCAGGTCGAATGGCTAAGTGGTCGGTGAAGCTCAGCGCATATGATCTGATCTACGAAGCTAGAACAGCTATAAAATCTCAGGCTCTAGCTGATTTTGTGGCTGATTTCAGTACCGACATACAACAAGAAGCAGACCATGAATTGCAGCAGCTTCAACAAGAGGAAATTTCAGGGTGCTGGACCTTGTTCACTGATGGAGCATCAAATATCAGGGGAACAGGCCTTGGAATAGTACTGAAATCGCCACAGGGGGACATGATACCCCAGGCTGTTAGATGCGGATTTCAGGCAACTAACAATGAAGCTGAATATGAAGCCCTGATTGCTGGGTTACACCTAGCATTACACCTGGGAATTCAACACATTCAGGTATATGTAGACTCTCTTCTTTTAGCTAACCATTTTAATGGTTCTTATGCAGCTAAGGGAGAGAAATTAGTCAAGTACTTGGAAGTGGTAAAACGAATGTCCCAGGATTTTCAAAATTTTAATATTCAACAAGTTCCAAGGGAAGAGAATGCTGAAGCAGATGCACTAGCAAACTTAGGTTCAGCATTCAAAGCACTTGAAGATACTCATATTCCTATAATTCACATACTAACACCGGCCATAGACCAAGGTATGGATCCCAAGGATTCTGACATAGCAGGTGAGACCCTGGTGTCCAGTACCCAGGATTCTACTAAGGAGTCCTGGACTAGGCCGATTATTCAATATTTGCAGGATGGTACCATACCAGAAACCGAGAAAGACGCCCGTGCATTCAGGATAAGAATAGCCAGGTATGTAATTATCAAAGATATACTATATAAAAAATCTTTTGCAGGTACGTATTTAAGATGCTTGGAGAAGGACGAGGCCCAGGAAGTGCTTAAAGATATCCATGAAGGTGACTGTGGAAATCATGCAGGGGGCAGGTCCCTGATGTCCAAAATTCTAAGAACAGGGTACTATTGGCCAACAATGAGAAAAGATGCCCAGGATTTCTCTCAGAAATGTGACGCATGTCAAAGACACGCCAATGTGCCTCACCAGCCTGCAGAGCCTCTATACCCAATTCCAGCATCTTGGCCCTTCATGAAATGGGGGATGGACATCGTTGGTAAGCTACCCAAAGCCCCTGGAGGAAAGGTATTCATGTTAGCAATGACGGATTATTTCTCAAAATGGATTGAAGCCGAAGCGTACGTCCAAGTCAGGGAAAAAGAGGTCATATCCTTCATTAAAAGAAACATATTGACAAGGTTTGGAGTGCCATCTGAGATTGTCTGTGATAATGGCTCTCAATTTATTGGAAGTAGGACCACAGGATTCTGTGAATCCTGGGGTATCAAGATGATAACGTCAACTCCAGTACACCCTCAAGCCAATGGTCAAGCTGAGTCAAGCAACAAGATCATCATAAACAACCTGAAGAAGAGACTGAAGGAGAAGAAGGGAAGATGGGCAGAGGAGTTACCCTTAGCATTGTGGGCAGATAGGACTACCTCCAAGAACGCCACGGGTCAGACCCCGTATTCCCTGGTATTTGGTACGGAAGCAGTCATCCCAACGGAAATGGTGATCCCAACATTCAGGGTCAGTGGTCAGACCCAGGATTTGAATAATCAGTCCCTGGTTGAAGACCTAGATACTCTGGATGAAATGAGAAATCAAGCAGCTTGGAGAATGGCAGCATATCAGCAAAGAATTTCGAAGACCTATAACAAGCATGTAAGGATCAGAAGATTCAAGGTAGGAGATCTGGTCCTGAGAAAGGCGTTTCAGAATACGACAAATCCAGGGGACGGAAAGTTAGCTCCTAAGTGGGAAGGTCCTTATTTGATTGATTCTGAGGCTGGCAAGGGGGCATATTGGTTAGCTAATATGGAAGGAGACCTATTGCCAAGACCTTGGAATGCGATACACCTCAAAGCATATTTCATGTAAGACCTTCTGTCCCAGGATTCGGTTACTCAGGTATGTGTTTTGTTTTGAAATTTCACAGTGGAAATTCAGGTCAGTTCTTCTCAATTAAATTTACTTATTTCCTTATATGTTTTGTTTTCGTTGTTTATTTACTGATATTAGTTACATGTTACGTTTCGTCTTTAAATTTGTTATTTTGAAGTTACTAAGACCTATGTTTTGCAAGACGAAGCCCCTAAGATCCAGGGTGTCCCAGGATTCAGGGTACTCAAGACGGAGAATGGCGGGAGATTCAAGGTATGTAGAGCAAAGTATACTCAAGGTATTCCAAGTCAAATGCAACAAACGTGTTTCTCCTAAGTATTGAGATTGGCCATCTCTCTTCCGTATGGGTGAATTTTAAACCCATTCCTAAGGTTTAAGGATTATACGTCCTTCATACGAATATAGGCTTTCACGCCTCGCCCGAGACGCACGTTGGCAATATTTGCCTCGCCCGAGACGCACGTTGATCCAAGTATGAAACCCTGGGATTGTGAGATCATCCGTGTTAATAGCATTGGTGGCAACCTTGCAATCCAGGGACATATGCGGATCTCTCAAGGTTTAAAACGATTAACGCGTTTTCAAGACGGATTGGTGCTAACGTACCAACTTAAGACATCCGAGGCAATACCCTAGTTCGCCGGTACGGCATGAGGTGGTCCCTAGATTTCGCCAGTACGGCACCGGGCTTGACCCCAGTTCGCCAGTACGGCACCGGGCTTGACCCCAGTTCGCCAGTACGGCACAGGGCTTGACCCCAGAAATAACATTAAAATTATTATCGGGCCTGACCCCAGAAATAATTCAAAGATTACCTAATGACCTAGGATTATTAACTTAATCCAGAGTCATAACGGTCAAAGCTTAAGAAAATTAACTCCTTGTCTAGTTAATTCTAATCGATATGTTCCCATTACAGGAAGCATTCACAAGTCTCTTAAAGCTACGAGGAATCCTAAGATTCTGGGGGCAACCCAGGATTGCTAAGGTAAACCCTAGAACCGTTTCATACATTGCAAACGTCATTCAAAGGTGTCAAACACAGGTATATAATTAAAGCAGTTATATATATAAAAAACCCAACCTGGGCCCGGAAAAGCTCCGGACATCCCAGGTTGGGACATGTCAAAAGACCCTGGATATCACATCCAGGGGTGGATCATTGTTTTAACAAAAGAAAACCGGGAAACATCGACCGGTATACCATCACATGCATAAAATTAAAATTGTTTTTAAAACATGAACCAAAAGACAAGAAGGTGACCCCTGTTCTTCAAACTTCATCCTGGGGCACCTCCTTTGCTTCATCAACAGGAACCTTCACCGCTGCCTTGGACCCCTGGGCTGGCTGCTCCGCTCCCTTCGGCTGGTCGATTTCCATGTCGTGGCCGGCGGAATCTTTGGACGGGGTACCCTTGCTAGACCCAGGGCCAGCGTCAGGATCACACCCAGCAGGGATGGTTGCGCCCAGTTCGCGCAGTTTGTTAGCCCATCCAGCCACATCCCATTTGGGGTTCTGAAACCCGAGATCCTTTGCCTCCTTCGCCATCTTCAGCCTGCACTGGAAAAGGGAGACGCGAGCAATGAGCCTGCCCTCATCGCCCTTGGCAGCCAAGGCGGACTCATGCGCAGCTCGTGCCTCCACTGCCTTCTTCTCAAGATCATGCACCAGACCCAGGTTCTTGTTGGCCACTATCCTGAGTGAGTTCAACTCCTTGGTCAGGGCAGCAACCTCCTTCTTAGCAGCAGCCTCAGCCTCTTGGGCCCTCTTGTCGGAAGCCCAGACCAGCTCAAAGAATCGCCCAGCAATCTACAAAAAAGAAAAAGGTAATTCTGTTAACATTTATAACCTTGAATTACTTACTGTGTGGAAAATTCAGGGGTACCCAGGATTGACTTACTTGGCGGCAAGAAACCTCGGCATGGGCACGAAGCTCAGCAGCGTCCAGATTCTCCAGGGATTGCACGACAGGGGGAGAAGCACTGGCAGTGGCCCTGGTCTTGCGCTTGGTGCCAGAAGTCTTTGAAGAGGGAGCTTTGGGAGCAGTCATGGGTTCGGTCTTCACAACGGCAGTAACTTGCAGATCCTGTTCAGATTCGCCTAGCAGGAGATCGTCCAGGTCAATGTTTTCCAGGTTGATCGGAGTGGCAGCTGCTGAAAAATAGAAATGTCAGAAATTAGTCAAATCCAAGGTATGAAATGCAGGGTACCAGCGTACTTACAGCTTGACATAGTATGTGAGGTAGAAGAGGCAGCTTGGTGAAGATCGGCTCTGAATTCTCTATCAGCTTCACTAATGCTCAGGAAGGCCACAAATCTCTCGAGCGTCCCTGAATTTGCAGGACCAACAGAATTCAAGCTGGGAACTGCAAAACATTAATCCAGGGTCAGTTTTTGAACAAAATTAAATCCTAATCCCTAGTGCAGGTAAAAACCTACCATCTACTCTCCACCTAACTGGAAGGCTCATCCCTCCTGGTATAGTGGACCTCTTGACAAAGAAAAACCTCCCTTTCCATTCTTCAGAGAATGAAGCACGAGGAATCATCTGAACCTCTTTGCTCAAAGCCTTGAACAGAAATCGGTTGTTGCCGTGAGATTTGAGTTCGTAACCCAGGGCCAACTCAGGCAAACCAACCAAGGAATCGAACTCATTGTTCAGACGATCAATGGTGCCCAGGATCCTCCAGATGATGGGAAGGGTTTGGGCATAGGCCAGACCGGTAGCTTTGAAAAACTCGGCCAAGAGGCCGGAAAAAGGATAAGAGAGACCCATGGAAAAAGGAGTAAAAGGAAAACAAACCCAAGTCTCCGAGCAGAAATCTGATCGGAGCCTAGCGTCGAAAGGCCTAACCTCGGCAGTTTCAGGAAAGAGACCCGACGACAACAATGCAGCAATGTCGCCGTCGGAAAACGTGCAGGTCTCAAGCTCTCGGTTTTGAAGGTAACGCTGGTCGAGGAAGTCCTCAATCCCAGTCTTTTTGGTTAGGGTTTCTGACCGGATCTTTTTCCGAGTCATGGTCGGGATTAAAGAAGAAAAAGGTAAGATCGGAGAATTTACCTGGAGAAGAGAATCGGAAGCTATCGCCGGAAACCTTTAATTCTCGGAGAAGATGGTGTGAAAAATGGGAAGGTTAAAGGCAGTATTTAATGAGGAAAAGAAGTTACAGAGGTGAGATGAAATATCTTGAGACGTGGCATCATGGATGCGGCATTAACGGCCACGATTGAAGATGAGGAGTGATGTGACCCGAAAATTTGAAAATTCACAGCTGTGAATTCTTATCCACTAGCTGCGAATTTTGGGGGCAATTGTTACACCCTAAAAATACTCGGCTGTAAATCCAGGGTACACGCGCAGATAAGGGACAATTATGACCCAGGATTACATGACCCTGGATGCAGGCAATGTTCGACGACCCAGGATGTTAACACCAGATAGGGAAGTTCACCTTTACTTTATTTTGCATATTATATCATTTAATCCAGGATTACCCTTGTTGCTATAATGACCCAGCGTGTGGAAATGACCCTGCATGCTAGGGCATTGTTACTAATTGCTTCGTTGTCTTTATTTGATCAAGAATAGGTTGACAAAGTCTTCTAACGGTCACCTGAAGCAAGGAGAAGACTTATTTAACACGTGGTCAAAGGTTGTTAGCTGGAAACTCGGTCAAATAACGGAAAAAGACGTTGAAGAGAGGATCCCTGGAATATCGGAGAAACGGTTGAAGACCTAGCATATAAATAGGACACTTAGTCTTTCTTTTTCAGCTCATTCGAGCTTTACTCATTGTATTCTCGTACTAAATTCTCTGCAAACTCATTGTAAACAATACTTTTCGGTGATCAATAAATTGGTAGCGTGTGTTATCGCTACCCGGGGTTTTTATGCCGGCGGCGCCTTAGAGACATCTAAGGGCTAAGGGCTTTTCCCTAGTCAAATCTCGGTGTTCTTGTCTACTTTTGAGCATTCGTTTGTGTTGCTAAGTTTCTCAACTGATTTCATAAACAAACCTAAGTTTTTACCCAGGATTCTAGTGATTTGTCCCTGGAATTCTGTAATTGTCCCAGGATTATTTCAAGCTATTTTCACATCTGAATATTAGACACCTAACCTCACATTCAAAATTTGGTTCAAACTTTGCTAATTTAACTTAAGTAATTTTTAGCCAAAACAGGTACCATACCAGAAACCGAGAAAGACGCCCGTGCATTCAGGATAAGAATAGCCAGGTATGTAATCATCAAAGATATACTATATAAAAAATCTTTTGCAGGTACGTATTTAAGATGCTTAGAGAAGGACGAGGCCCAGGAAGTGCTTAAAGACATCCATGAAGGTGACTGTGGAAACCATACAGGGGGCAGGTCCCTGATGTCCAAGATCCTAAGAACAGGGTATTATTGGCCGACAATGAGAAAAGATGCCCTGGATTTTTCTCAGAAATGCGACGCATGTCAAAGACACGCCAATGTGCCTCACCAGCCTGCAGAGCCTCTATACCCAATTCCAGCATCTTGGTCATTCATGAAATGGGGGATGGACATCGTTGGTAAGCTACCCAAGGCCCCTGGAGGAAAGGTATTCATGTTAGCAATGACGGATTACTTCTCAAAATGGATTGAAGCCGAAGCGTACGTCCAAGTCAGGGAAAAAGAGGTCATATCCTTCATTAAAAGAAACATATTGACAAGGTTTGGAGTGCCATCTGAGATTGTCTGTGATAATGGCTCTCAATTTATTGGAAGTAGGACCACAGGATTCTGTGAATCCTGGGGTATCAAGATGATAACGTCAACTCCAGTACACCCTCAAGCCAATGGTCAAGCTGAGTCAAGCAACAAGATCATCATAAACAACCTGAAGAAGAGACTGAAGGAGAAGAAGGGAAGATGGGCAGAGGAGTTACCCTTAGCATTGTGGGCAGATAGGACTACCTCCAAGAACGCCACGGGTCAGACCCCGTATTCCCTGGTATTTGGTACGGAAGCAGTCATCCCAACGGAAATGGTGATCCCAACATTCAGGGTCTGTGGTCAGACCCAGGATTTGAATAATCATTCCCTGGTTGAAGACCTAGATACCCTGGATGAAATGAGAAATCAAGCAGCTTGGAGAATGGCAGCATATCAGCAAAGAATTTCGAAGACCTATAACAAGCATGTAAGGATCAGAAGATTCAAGGTAGGAGATCTGGTCCTGAGAAAGGCGTTTCAGAATACGACAAATCCAGGGGACGGAAAGTTAGCTCCTAAGTGGGAAGGTCCTTATTTGATTGATTCTGAGGCTGGCAAGGGGGCATATTGGTTAGCTAATATGGAAGGAGACCTATTGCCAAGACCTTGGAATGCGATACACCTCAAAGCATATTTCATGTAAGACCTTCTGTCCTAGGATTCAGTTACTCAGGTATGTGTTTTATTTTGAATATTCACAGTGGAGATCCAGGTCAGTTCTTCTCACTTAATTTACCTATTTCCTTATATATTTTGTTTACATTATTTATTTACTGACATTAGTTACATGTTGCATTTCATTTTTAAGATTATAAGATCTATGTTTTGCAAGACAAAACCCCTAAAATCCAGGGTGTCTCAGGATTCAGGGTACTCAAGACGGAGAATGGCAGGAGATTCAAGGCATGTAGAACAAGGTATACTTAAGGCACTCCAAGTCAAATGCAACGAATGTGTTTCTCCTAAGTATTGAGACTGGCCATCTCTCTTCCGTATGGGTAAATTTTAAACCCATTCCTAAGGTTTAAGGATTATACGTCCTTCATACGAATATAGGCTATCACGCCTCGCCCGAGACGCACGTTGGCAATATTTGCCTCGCCCGAGACGCACGTTGATCCAAGTATGAAACCCTGGGATTGTGAGATCATCCGTGTTAATAGCATTGGTGGCAACCTTGCAATCCAGGGACATATGCGGATCTCTCAAGGTTTAAAACGATTAACGCGTTTTCAAGACGGATTGGTGCTAACGTACCAACTTAAGACATCCGAGGCAATACCCTAGTTCGCCGGTACGGCATGAGGTGGTCCCTAGATTTCGCCGGTACGGCACCGGGCTTGACCCCAGCTCGCCAGTACGGCACCGGGTATTACCCCAGTATTTAAGGGCTTGACCCCGGAAACAGTTTACAAATTACCCAGTGACCCAGGATTATTAACTTAATTCAGGGTCATGACGGTCAAAGCCTAAGAAGATTAACTCCTGGTCTAGTTAATTCTAATCGATATGTTCCTATTACAGTAAACATTCACAAGCCTGCTAAAGCTACGAGGAATCCTAAGATCCTGGGGGCAACCCAGGATTGCTAAGGTAAACCCTAGAACCATTCCATACATTACAAATATCATTCAAATATGTCAAACACAGGTATGTAGTTAAAGCAGTTATATATAAAACCCAACCTGGGCCCGGAAAAGCTCCGGACATCCCAGGCTGGGACATGTCAAAAGACCCTGGATATCACATCCAGGGGTGGATCATTGTTTTAACAAAAGAAACCGGGAAACATCAACCGGTATATCATCACAAACATGAAAATTAAAATTGTTTTCAAACAAACAAACAAACAAGCAAGCTAACGACCCAGGGACCTTCAAGCATCACCCTGGGTCACATCCTCCGTCGCCTCCTCCGCTGCCTTCTCCGCTGCCTTGGGGTCCTGTGCCGGCTTCTCTCCTCCCTTGGGCTGGTCGATGTCCATGGCATGACCACCAGAGCCCTTGGAGGGGGTGCTTTTGTTGGATCCGGGGCCAGGGTCACACCCAGCAGGGATGGCAGCGCCCAGGTTGCGCAGTTTGTTGACCCAATCAGTCACATCCCATTTGGGGTTCACAAACCCCAGGTCCTTAGCCTCCTTGGCCATCTTGAGCCTGCACTGAAGGAGGGAGACAAGAGCAATCCTCTTGCCCTCCTTGTCTTTCGCCTCCAAGGCAGCATCATGATCGGCCCGCACCTGGACAGCCCTCCTCTCCAGCTCCTGCACCAGCCCCAGGTTCTTGTCGGCAACGGTCCTCGCCATGCCCAGCTCCTTCTTCAAGGTGGTAATTTCCTTCTTAACCGAGGACTCGGCCTCCTGGGCTTGCCTCTCAGCAGCCTGGACCAACTCGAAGAAGCGCCCAGCAATCTGCACAAAAAGTAAGTTAATAAATATATTGAACCCTGAATGGACTAACTATGCAGAAAAAATTCAGGGGTATCCAGGAATTACTTACTTGGCGCGAAGAAGCCTCAGCATAGGAACAGAGCCCAGCAGCGTCCATGTTTTCCAGGGACTGAATTGATTGGCCAGAGCTTGTAGCCCTGGTCTTGCGTTTGGTGCCCGAAGCCCTGGAAACTGGAGCCTTGGGAGCTGAAGGAGGCTCAGATTTCACCGGAGCCAAGATCTGGAGATCATCGTCTCCCAGCAGGTAGGCATCCAGATCGACGTCCTCGATGTTCACAGAAGCAGCAGCGGCTGAAAGGCAAAGAAAGCACAGAATTAGCAGAACTCAGGGAAAATCCAGGGTAATAAGAGCAAGGAACCAGGATACTTACAGCTAGACATACTATGGGAGCAGGAAGAAGCGGCTTGATCAGGGTCAGCCTTGAATTCACGATCCTCCTCAGCAATGGTCAGGAACGCCTCAAACTTCTCGAATGTGCTTGAAGTTACTGGTCCGATGGAGCTCAGGCTAGGCACTGCAAAACAAAGGAATCCAAGGTCAGTATTCGATTAAAACATATATCATAACCTGTAAACCTAATTCCTAGTGCAGGTAAAGGCCTACCCTCTACTTTCCACCTAAGAGGAAGATCCATTCCGCCTGGGATGGTTGACCGCCTTACAAAGAAAAATTTGCCCTTCCACTCTTCATGGTAAGAAGCCCTGGGGACCATCTGCGTACCTTTGTTCAAAGCTTTGAACAGGTAACGGTTGTTGCCATGGGATTTCAGCTCGTAGCCCAAGGACAGTTCAGGCAACCCGACCAAAGAATCAAACTCTCTGTTCAGGCGATCGATGGTACCCAACACCCTCCATGCAAAGGGGAGAGTCTGAGCGTATGAGAGACCGGTGGCTTTGAAGAAATCAGCAACCAGTCCGGAGAAGGGGTAGGAGAGACCGATAGAAAAAGGGGTGAAAGGAAAGCAGACCCAGGTTGCGGAACAGAAATCCGACCTGAGTCTTCTATCGAAGGGTCTAATCTCAGCTCCTTCGGGAAGAAGACCGGACGCCGACAAGCAGGCAATGTCGGCGTCGGAGAAGTTGCAGGTCTCCGTTTCCGGTGACTGCAAATACTTCTGATCAAAGAAATCTTCGATCCCGGCCTTTTTAGCGACAGTTTCCGCTCGAATCTTCTTGCGGGTCATCGTGATGGAAAGATAGAAGTAGAAATTGAGAAGAGGGTTACCTGATCAGAAATTAGCGAAGGCTGGAAGAATCGAAATTGCCGTTCTGCTCTCGAAAAGTTTACTCGGTAAGTGAAAGGTAAAGAGAGATGGTGGTATTTAATGGAGCGGAAGTTACAGAGTTGAGGGTAAGTGGACGAAGATCGTGGGGAGCCTACTCCTAATTTAACGGATGAGATGAACCTAGGGTCGATGAGTCATCGAGAATTCAAAAATTCACAGCTGTGAATTCTTATCCACTAGCTGCGAATTTTGGGGGCAATTGTTACACCCTAAAAATACTCGGCTGAAAATCCAGGGTACACGCGCAGATAAGGGACAAGTATGACCCAGGATTACATGACCCTGGATGCAGGCAATGTTCGACGACCCAGGATGTTAACACCAGATAGGGAAGTTCGCCTTTACTTTATTTTGCATATTATATCATCTAATCCAGGATTACCCTTGTTACTATAATGACCCAGCATGTGGAAATGACCCTGCATGCTAGGGCATTGTTACTAATTGCTTCGTTGTCTTTATTTGATCAAGGATAGGTTGACAAAGTCTTCCTATGGTCACCTGAAGCAAGGAGAAGACTTATTTAACACGTGGTCAAAGGTTGTTAGCTGGAAACTCGGTCAAATAACGGAAAGAGACGTTGAAGAGAGGATCCCTGGAATATCGGAGAAACGGTTGAAGACCTAGCATATAAATAGGACACTTAGTCTTTCTTTTTCAATTCATTCGAGCTTTACTCACTGTATTCTCGTACTAAACTCTCTGCAAACTCATTGTAAACAATACTTTTCGGTGATCAGTAAATTGGTAGCGTGTGTTATCGCTACCCGGGGTTTTTATGCCGGCGGCGCCTTAGAGACATCTAAGGGCTAAGGGCTTTTCCCTAGTCAAATCTCGGTGTTCTTGTCTACTTTTGAGTATTCGTTTGTGTTGCTAAGTTTCTCAACTGATTTCATAAACAAACCTAAGTTTTTACCCAGGATTCTAGTGATTTGTCCCTGGAATTCTGTAATTGTCCCAGGATTATTTCAAGCTATTTTCATATCTGAATATTAGACACCTAACCTCACATTCAAAATTTGGTTCAAACTTTGCTAATTTAACTTAAGTAATTTTTAGCCAAAACATCTGCAGCTCCAGATTTGACTTTCTGCTGGTTCCTGGAAGCCTGAGTAGAACCTGTCCTCATCGTCTTTGTGCTCTCTGGATTTTCTGATGTTGATGCATCATTCTTGCAATTACAGCGGCAATTGCATGATCCAACTAAAGAGATAGGAGACACAGCTACTCCCTTGAGCTTTTCATTCTTCACTCCAGCTGTTGGTTTCATACTTGGATGCTTGATGGTGATCTTTGGCCTCTCAACTTTAGGTTCACTTATCATGCCATCAGTTATTCCCTTGAACTTGGAGGAGAAGGATGGTAGTTCATATCCTACATCTAGTTCTTGGTCAAACATTGATCCAGATGTCATAAAGATCTTCCCCTCAGGCCGTGTCGTCAATATCACCTTTTCCCTTTTGACTTCGTCAATTACTTTGAAGCATGGGGTTTCAATTTTAGGGTATGGTTTCAACTCTATCCCAGCTTCATCAGACTTAGAGTTGTGACACCTGTCATATTTCTGGCACTCAGCATCATTGTCTGATATATCCTTTACTCTCCCTTCACCATAAGTCATTTTTGTCTCATTGTCAATTTCTTCTTGAGTCATTGGTGTAGTTCCAACCAAGACACTATCAATAGGAGGAGCAGCTTCTTTATAATCGGGTTTGGTTCGTTCAACTTGATCCTCACTAAGAAGTATTCCTATAATGTCTTTGGGAACTGGTGGAGGAATAATGTTGTTTGCAGCCAAGGCCTTATCAGTCTTTTCTGACCCAAATCCAGGTGTGTGTTTCCCAACTTGACCAGTCACAACAGCATGTGACAATTCCTTTCCAGCATCAAGCATTCTTTTGCTTCTCATTTGATTCATATCAAGTTTAACCTGCAACTCATTGTTTTTATGCTTAAGGTCATCTATCTGCTTACTAAGCTCAGCTATTTCTAACTTAGCGTTGTCATACAGATAAGCGTTCTCAGTTGCAAGTTTCCGATATTTCACTATGTCTAATTTCTGAGCTTTTACCTTCTCTTCATTCTTTTGCCATCTACCCTTGAATGAACTCCTTTCGCATTTTACCTCAAACAGTTCTGACTGAAATTTTTTACAGATTTGCCTAAGTTCAGGAATTAATCGAGCACAAGTAGGATTCGGGCATAACTTAGTTTCGTCAACTTCATCTAAGAAAGCATCCTTGTCCTCAACCATATTCTTTTCTTCAACCACTGAACTCATTTTCTTTCTTTAGGTATGCAACTTCTGAAAATCTTGGAAAATCTGCAAAAACGACAAAAACGGCGAAAGTACTATTCAAAGAATAGTGTCAAGAACTTAAAACTGAAAAACGGAGGCCTTCGGAGTGGAATTTGGGGGTCCAAACGAGCTCCCCTAAACGTTAGTCGGGGGTAATTCTGGGGCTTGATGTCACGAACGCCGTGTTCAAATTTGAGCCTCTAACTCCAAACGAGTCAAAAGTTACGCCCGTTTCCGTGAAAGTGTGAAATAGTGACTTTTTGCCGTAAACCAACCCTGTTTACGATCGTAATCCCTGTTTACGATCGTAATCGCTGTTTACGATCGTAATCCCTGTTTACGATCGTAATCACCTGTTTATGATCGTAATCACCTGTTTACGATCGTAATCACCTTCAGTCATAAACACCAGTCATAAACTCAGAATCGGAATCTCAATCATAAACTCCGATAGTAAACTCCGATAGTAAACTCAGTTTATGATTGTGTTGGATCTTAAACCTTCAAATCTTGATCATAAACATTCATATCTTCAAGCCTTGATCATAAACCTTCAAATCTTCAAGCCTTGATCATAAACCTTCAAACCTTCAAGCCTTGATCATAAACCTTCAAATCTTCAAATCTTCAAATCTTCAAATCTTCAAATCTTCAAATCTTCAAATCTTCAAATCTTCAAATCTTCAAATCTTTAAATCTTCAAATCTTTAAATCTTCAAATCTTCAAATATTCAAATCTTCAAATCTTCAAATCTTCAAATCTTTAAATCTTCAAATCTTCAAATCTTTAAATCTTCAAATCTTCAAATCTTTAAATCTTCAAATTTTTTTTTTTGGAAAAAGCTTGAATCCAATATCGTGAGAACCTCGAATCTGTGATTCTTGGCTCTGATACCAATTGTAGGTCCTGAAAAACTCCTGAACACGATATTTTAATCACAAACGAGTGCGGAATCCTCGTTTATGATTGATTCAAGATAGAAAAGAGAAGAAACACGAAGAATACTTGATCTTTGCACACAAGAAAGCTTGTCGGGTACAAAACAAGAAATCGCAAACTCTCTCTAATCTCGGGTTTACGATTACGATCGTAAACACTAAATGGCAGCCTTCTAAGAATCGTAATCGACCAACCCTAAACTAGGAGAACCCTTGGGGTTTATATAGGCACCCCAATGGGTTTACTATTGGGCTCCTTGTGATCATAAACCCAATAGTAAACCCAAGCCCAATCATAAACTAGCCTAACTACAATAGCAAACTAGCCTATGATTCTAATGAAACCCTCTAAGCCCAGCCCAACTTATTTAATATTACAAGCCTAATAATCTAGCCTCTACACTAGTTGAGGTAGCGTTTCAACTAGCTTTTATAATATTTCCAGTTTTACCCTTCCCTAACTTATAAATAAATATCTTTATTTACATTTATGACATGCATTTTTATGTCATTTTATATTTTTCAGCTAGCTTATCAGCTAGTTTTAACAAACGTTATTTTTTATCAGCTAGCTTATAATTTATCAGATAACAGCTAGCTTATCAGCTAGCAGCTAGCTTTTCAGCTAGTGCGCCAAACACAGCCTAGTTCTCACACCGTAGAACTATTATAGGAAAAATCTCATCTATCTGTTAGGGGTGTGCACGGTTCGGTTCGGTTCGGTTTTTGGTCCCAACCGAAACCGAAACCGAAATTTTCGGTTTTTTACTTTTGAAAACCGAACGATTTCGGTTTTTATCGGTTTCGGTTTTTCGGTTTTTAGTGTCGGTTCGGTTCGGTTTTCGGTTTAAAACCGAAAATCAATTTCAACAAAAAAAAAAACCGAAAATCAAGGTTTTTAGTGTCGGTTCGGTTTTTTGTTTAAAACCGAAAATCAATGTCTACCAAAAAAAAAAACAAAGTTTGATCTCTCTCAGCTTTTCAATCGAAATTAAAAGTATATGTGATCACACACTAATAAAACTTATTGTTAAGTTAATAGTAACTCATAACTCAACAAATTACTCTTATATTAGTGATACTAGGTTAGAACCCATGTAATACATGGGTTAAATAAATGCAACATATTATAAACAATAATTTTTATAACTATTTGTCTGTTAAATGTCATCGGACATTTATGAAATAAGAGGTAAAAAATATATAAAAGCAATAAAAATTAAAAGTTATAAAATATATTTTAAGATAAGATATAATTAAAATCTTATTTTAACTTACTAACTTTTAATAAATTATTAGAATAAGGAATTTTAAATTTTTTTATATTTAATAATATAAATATAAGATATTTAATATGAGAGATAATATTCTATTTAATAAGAGAGATAAGCGGGAAAACTAAAATGAGAATTAATATGAGAGCGACACGTGTCCTTAAATGTAATCATTTATTAAGATGTATAGATGTATAGATGAGAGTCCTCTTTATAAGGCAAGAAGCCAAGTTATCTTTTTTATCCAAACAATGTGGGATACCTTTTATTGTGAAATTCTCAAGCCAATTTTTCTTAGACCTTCCATATGGGATTGTTGCTTATATATTCGAGGAGTAATACCTTGCATATCTTCATCTTCTCTATCTTCATATATTTTGATTTCCATGTGTAGAGCTTAACATTATTCATAACCTAGATTTAATTGTAAATGGGCATGAAAGTTATGATCATTGTTTAAGTTCATTTGGTTTCTAGAGATATATTAATTTGATTACCTAGATTTAATCGTAAATAAACTACAGTTACAAATGATATCCATAGAAATAAGGACTGGGAAAATGCACATTACTAAAATCATAGATTTAATCGTATATATGAAGGTTTCAAAATTAAATTTTGTTATCTGTTGATGTTAGTTGATGTTAAATGAATTATTTATAGAGAGGAAGAAGTTTCAATTTATGTCTGAGACGATGTGGGATAAGAATAAATAAACTCAGTGTTAAAAGGAAAGGAAGCTGGTATGCTAAAATGATAAAAACAACTTCGTCAAGAGCAGGCGTCGAACCAGCGACCTCTTAGTCCTAGGCGAAGGCACTACCAACTATGCTAAGCAGATTTTCGAATTTATACTTAGTTAAAATTACTTATCATTGTATTTAACGTCATTAGATTAATATTTTATATAATTATATATAAATTCGGTTCGGTTCGGTTTTTTCGGTTTTTGGAAAACAAATAACCGAAACCGAACCGTAACTTTCGGTTTCGGTTTTTTCGGTTCGGTTTTTTTATTATTTTTTGTTCGGTTCGGTTTTTTCGGTTTTTCCGGTTTCGGTTCGGTTTTTTCGGTTTTTTGCACACCCCTACTATCTGTAACATCTGTAACGAGAATGATACTTTCTTTTCTTATTTTGCAACCTTGGTTGTAGCCTGATCCAAGATGCCATCAACACTTTTACACTATTACCCGACCCAAAACCTTCAAGATTTATAGTAACAATTAACAATAATTTTCTCAATTTTCTTTTAATTATTGAGATCGATTGTGACCATTATTGGCCTTAATCTATAATGTTTTGGTACCTGCTCAATAATGTTTCTACCAGAACGTATTTTAAAACTTTCAAGTGGTTAAATATTTTATTAAATTATACCTAAATTGTTACTCTAATATAGCTAAAATATATTCGATTAAAACTTTATTTTATGATAATAGTAACATGCTTCAATATAAAGTAACATGTTTATAGAGCTTGTTGATTTAAAATCACTTTTAGTTGAAAGTACATAATTCCCATCGTCTAAATAGTACAGGGGTGAACTTATTGTACAAAATCCTAGAATTGTATAAGTGGTAAGGAATAATCATGTTGTGTCATGTGTATTTAGCGAAAATGATAACCTCGTTTGTTGCGCACATAAAGTAAACAAATATGTAAATTTTATCATAATCACGTAACCTATACATATATTATGACACAACCTATATTATATAATGACTTAACCTATGTTAATAATTACAGCTATCTATATTAATAATAAAATATTACTCAAGTTATATTATATAGATAATTACGCTACTTATTTTTATAATTACGTAGAATAGACGATTTTAGAAAAAAAATAAAAATAGCAAGACTATTCTCGAGTTAAAAGATAGTAAATGCTCACTTATATTGTGTTTTTTTTTTAAATGACAACTTATAAAAATGTTATCTAAATTTCAAAAAGTTAGGGGAACATAAAAAGGTCAAGGTTATTAGGGTATTTCAATTTTACCCCTTAGAACTTTTTTCATCTCTAATTACAGCTCTAGATTTGAATAACTGATCCCCTGGATCAATAAATTAGACTTATTACACTATGTATCAGAAATCTTCTTTTGTATTTTAACCTTACTTGCTCATACATGTTGAATAATCTTTAAACAGTAATTTTGAGATTTTATAAAGCAAAACAAATACACATTTCTAGATTTTATAGAACAAATACACCCCAATATATACTCCTTATAAATTTAAATCAATTTCGTTGTGTTTATAAAGCATACTAAGTTAAATAAAATGGTATGAAGTGATGATTTGGAGATTTATTGATAAACATGTCACAAGTTTGATCCTTGGAGCCTTTAGGTTTTACGACAGTGAGATTTTGAACGGTAGGTTTTCCTATGGATAAGCTCAACTGATATGTTTGAGCTACTCAATACACGTGAAAGTATGACTATGCACTCTACTTCCCCGAATATAAGCATCCTTTACGACAATAAATTGTTGAACGCTAATCGTTTACCGTAAATATAAATAAATAAATAAATATATTATCTATTAAACCTGCCTCTCTATTTAATACCCTACATGTCAAATCACAGTGTTGCCATTTTTTGTCCGTTAATGATTTGATTTAGAAATAGTATTTTTTTTATTTGTTTGTTTATTTATTTGCTCACATGATTGATATTACGATTTAGAGCAGACTGAAGACAAAATTATTGACCCCTTGTGTTTTATGATAATTTAGTTTTAGTCCACCTATTATATATATTTATACTCTAACCTTCAATAGTTCAATTGGTCTACTAATTCTTATACTTTGAGCCCATGTTTTCATATAGTGTAGCGGCCACTAGTTCGATTATGTATCTCACATAAACACTTGAAAAATAAAAAAATAATAGGAATTATGTCACTCTATCGTTGCTTCAATATCTCTATCATTCCTTTTACCAAAAAAAATAGAATTTTGGAATTTAACATACAAAAAATAATAATTATAACATGTCTCAATCATGTACTATATTCGTTACTCTCTTCTATCTTATGTCCTAAATTGAGTTAATTATCACTTTTTGAGGAAAAACCTTATCCCATATAGGCTCACGGATAAAAAAGCATTAACAAGTGACGAGCAGCTCATTAACTTTTGCAGACTAAGATTAAACCGAGAGAAGCCCAACACGAGATAGCACGACACATTTTCCCAATGCTAAAGTCTATACCATCAACAGGTGAGGTTTCTTACGAGTTTTTGCAGAGACTGAGAGAGCGTGCCCAATTATGTATTTGTGAGACTTAATTGTAATTAATAATACTCCAGGGGGTAAAACCGTAGTTTAGGGAAGTTTAAAAACCCCAAAAACATATTCATTATTCAATACCCTGGCGCCATTTGGACCCTCAATTTCATAATCCATACCATCGTGAAACCGTCAAACCGCCTCCAGATCTCCTCAATTTCCATATCTCCTACCGTCGATCCATCGCCATTTTCCATCAATCATGAGAGAAATCCTGCACATTCAAGGAGGCCAATGCGGCAACCAAATCGGCACCAAATTCTGGGAGGTTATCTGCGACGAACACGGCATCGATACCACCGGAAAGTACAGTGGAACCACCGCCGATCTTCAACTCGAACGCATAAATGTCTATTTCAACGAGGCCGCCGGTGGTAGGTACGTTCCTCGTGCTGTGCTTATGGATCTCGAGCCTGGGACTATGGAGAGTATCAGATCTGGTCCTAATGGATTGATCTTCCGGCCGGATAACTTTGTGTTCGGCCAATCTGGCGCCGGAAACAATTGGGCGAAGGGACACTACACTGAAGGCGCTGAGTTGATTGATTCAGTTCTAGATGTTGTTCGTAAGGAGGCTGAGAATTGCGATTCGTTGCAAGGTATATATATCTGATCATAATCATAATATTAACCGTCTGTATAAATAACTTGATGAATCTTTCTACGTTTGAGATCTGGATCTGGAAACTATCCGAAACTGTAATTCTGTAGTCTAAAATTCTGTAATTCTGTAATCTACATAAATCGTCTGTTTAATATAGTGATCCTTGCAATTTTTTGTATGCTTCATATTACAAATTGAGTTGAAAATGAAGTATGATATTCATATATGTTTATAGCATAAGATCAACTAACTCAGATACAGATAAGTTAATGAATCTGTCTAGGATTGGGATCTTGAGATCTCTCTGTCAAAATTTTACTATTTGGTTGACTTGATTTTAAATCTGTAGTGTGTTTTGGCATTTCATTATATGTTTCTGATTGCAGGTTTTCAGGTCTGCCATTCACTTGGAGGTGGAACAGGTTCTGGCATGGGGACACTCTTGATTTCAAAGATTAGAGAGGAATACCCCGACCGAATGATGCTTACATTCTCTGTTTTCCCTTCACCAAAAGTTTCCGACACAGTTGTTGAGCCCTATAATGCCACGCTCTCGGTCCACCAGTTGGTCGAAAATGCTGATGAATGTATGGTTCTTGACAATGAAGCACTGTATGACATCTGTTTCAGAACTTTGAAGCTCAGCAATCCTAGTTGTAAGTATCCTGTTTTAATATAGTTGCCAGTTTATAACACGACCCGTTATCACAACATGACTTTACCTCAAGTTAAACGGGTTCAAGTTTTGGCTAAATGAGTTTGTTTGGGTCATAAATGGGTCGACACTTTAATGACGCACATAACACATTTAAGTTATTGGGTTAACACTATGACTCGTTTATCAAAACGACATGGTTGTATAGTTTTATAGTTTTATAAATAATTAAATATATTATAGATTTATAGTTGATTATGGATTGTAATATTGGTGACTTTTATTCTATGCTGTTAATTGTGCCTTTTATTTCCTAACTGTTCGATTTCAATAATGATGTGAAATATGTCGTGTTGTATCATGTGTTATTGAGTCTGATCAAATATGGTTGTCTTGGTTTATAGTTGGCGACCTGAACCACTTGATATCTGCAACAATGAGTGGCGTAACTTGCTCTTTGAGGTTTCCGGGTCAACTGAATTCTGATCTCAGGAAGCTAGCAGTGAACCTGATCCCATTCCCACGTCTCCATTTCTTCATGGTCGGTTTTGCCCCCCTAACATCTCGTGGGTCCCAGAAATACACCTCGCTGACAGTCCCAGAACTGACCCAACAAATGTGGGATTCCAAGAACATGATGTGTGCAGCAGACCCACGCCACGGCCGTTACCTGACGGCTTCAGCCATGTTCAGGGGGAAGATGAGCACGAAAGAGGTCGATGAACAAATGATGAATGTGCAAAACAAGAATTCGTCTTATTTCGTTGAATGGATTCCAAACAATGTTAAATCGAGCGTGTGTGACATCCCCCCAACTGGGCTCACAATGGCTTCCACATTTGTTGGAAACTCGACTTCGATTCAAGAAATGTTTAGAAGAGTGAGCGAGCAGTTTACCGCGATGTTTAGGCGCAAAGCTTTCTTGCATTGGTACACTGGTGAAGGAATGGATGAAATGGAGTTCACTGAGGCAGAGAGTAATATGAATGATTTGGTTGCTGAATATCAGCAGTATCAAGATGCTACTGCAGAAGAGGAATATGATGAAGAGGGTGCTGAGGAAGAGGAGGAATATGAAGGGTAAAATGGTAAAATCTTAAGTTTTTTCTTTTTGGCTTTATATGATATGGTATGGAGTGTGGTCTTATTGTTGTTTGTTGTTTCGGATATAGTATGATGTTTGGATGATATGTTTTTGTCTGAAAATGTTTGAATAAAAATATGGTGTTATGAATTTTAGTGTGTGAATTGTGAAGGAATGCTTTGAAAAGTTGATGAAAATGCGTTATTCACCGACTTTAAAAACAAATAGTTATATATTTAGAATTATTATTTATTTAATCTATATTCTAAGTATGTAAGCTTTTTAATGAAACAAATCGTATCCAAAATGAAATTAAGACAAACGAGATATTAAAGTTTGAAGTCTCGGAGATAGTATAGTATGCATCGCTTCTCTCTAAGGATATGCGTAATGGTGCGATTGTTTGATGTGAAAAGTAATATCATGTAGAAACCATCGTAATATTATTTAATTGGAGAAAAAATAAGTAAATAAAACAAAAACCATCATTACCCCACTCACGAACAAGTCAACCCTTTTTTCACGCCGCTAGTTGTAGTGTTTAGGGTTCCGTGATAGCTTCATGACGGCCATCACTGATGACGTAACCGTTATAAATGGGTTATTTAAAGGGAATTCTTTTAGTCTTCTAACATATGTTCTTTACAAATCAATTTCTAACATATGTTCTTTACAATCAATTTCTGACGGAAAAGAACATCATCTTAAGGG
>JBCNJP010000270.1:51339-79725 GCA_039602395.1 Deinandra increscens subsp. villosa | reverse complement strand
CCAGAAATTGGATCTTGAAGTCGTAAACTCCAATTTTGTGATCGTAAACCTTCAAAAACCACAGCTTAAAGTCGTAAACACCAAACCAATGAAGAACACCAATCGTAAACAGCAAGAACAGCAGCAAGCTTCAACTTTTTCAGCCAAAAACTCGAATATAATATCGTGGAACCTCGAATCAGATGATTCTTAGCTCTAATACCAATTGTTGGTCCCGAAATAACAATCGTTCACGATATCGTAAACACAAACAAGTGCGGAAACCTTGTTTGTGAGTGATTCGACAAGAAGATGATGAAATAGACTTGATATGAGATGAAGAACAAAGCAACACAATCAAATCTTGAATGGAGAACAATCAATCTTCTATATAAAGGAGTTCACGATCGTAAATACAAGTGATATGCAGAAAATCGTAATCGAGAACTAGTTACAATCATAAACTACTTGGGTATTTATACTACCCATACAAAAACCCTAATCAGAATCGTAAACCCAAAAGGTGAAACCGGCCCAAGAAGCCCAAGTCGTAATCACATCAAGCCCAAACCAATGTAAGCCCAAGTCTAATGTTCATGCCTCAAATGTATAGCCCAACAGCTGCACATGAGCAACCTACTCAAGATGACAGGACTACAAGCCCAATAGTTCCTGATCCCACATCTGTCCCCACTTCCTCTACTTTAAAACATACCATACCAAAAAGAGGAAGTCCACTGCTCAAACAACCACCACTGCCACTTCCTCATCTGAATCCCTACATGTCGTTTTCAAAAGACAGAGAAATGTGGTCATTAGGTCTCCTCCACCTAATACCATCAACCAACTTGAAGCTTGAAGCCCCTCTAAAGGCAAAAAGCCTAAGCGGAAGCTAACCTAATTGGGATTATCTCTTGCTATTACATGATCATATCCCTACATTTACAGCCATAGAACCCTAAGTTAATCCTCTATTATGGCCTAATGATGATCTGAGCCTGATGAATTTTTGTGTTTCCAGACTTTCTTATTTCATGACTTTGATGGTGGTTGCTGACGTGACAAGAACTTTACTCTGATTGTGATACTGTTCAAGCCATTCTGGCACTTCTATTTGGCTGATATGGCTACTCATTTTCGTGTTGCTTCTGATTTGTTCCCTTAGGCGTTGCCGATGTTGTTTTTGGAGTTGAGGCTGCTATGAAGGTTCTCTTTATTCCATTTAAGGCTATGATGATCACTTATTTGCTGGAACTTGGCTGATAATGTGTTGTAACAGTTTACTTGAGGCTATGATGATTAATTTGAATTGGGTTGTAAGGGAAATAATTTGGCTTTACCTTGGGGGGGGGGGGGGGGGGGGGGGGGCGGGGGCAATTACTTTTGTAGCCATAGAAGCCTAAATTAATCCTCTAATATGGTCTAATGATGATCTGAGCTTAATGTATTATTTCTCTTACCATTTTTTGCTCTATGTGTTTCTCTACTTTCTTTGGTTTTAGGTACAAGGGCTATTAACTGTATTCAGCTGTTTTATTACTTTCCTCTATTCTGGTATCCCCCCCCCCCTTTTTTTTTATATTGTCTACTTTGGTTATTTTTCGAATTGCATAGACTGCAAAAATGTTCATTTTAATTCGTGACATAACGGGGTTCACAAAAAAAAAGTTATGTTGCAATTAAGATAATCGGATTCGACCCATTAATATATAATTTAGTTTACTTGCATCCTATTGTTTCTGATCTGCATATGAGGAAAAAATTTGATAATTCTCGGTGACCCTCATTATATTGAACATACAAATTAAATGGGAGGCTGTGATGATCTTGAACACATAAACGAAATTAGAGGATCTTTATTGTGCACCGGCTAGGCGAATGACGATTATGTATTTGCAGTCGTGCCTTTAATTGTGCCCCCTGATTATTTGATCTTTCATTTTTTGATCAGAGCCTATCCCTGCACTGCAACATGCTCATGATGGTTACCTCATTGTTAATTTTTTTTAATCCCACCACATGTTGAGATTCAATTATCAAAATTTTCATGCCTGAAGTTTGTGTAATTTCGCATTTTCAAGCCTGATCACTAAATGTAAAATCACAACTTGATCTACATCCTATAGATTTGCATGTTACCAAACCTTATCTTCTTCCGTAACTCACATTTTATTATTTATTTCAATCATTTATTATATTTATTTATCAAAGATTATATCTATCAGAATAAAATCACCATTTCAAAAATCAGTATGGTGAATGTATAGTGAATTTGTTTTTATATGTTACCAATTGTGGTGGCAGTTTTGATATATCTGTTTGTGAATTGATTATGAAAAAATTTATATACTTTTGAATCTGGAAAATGAATATATGAAAAGTGATTATGCACGCAACCAGTGAACTGTAAGATTTGTTTAGGGATGATGATGTGTTAGAGCGTGCTCTTAGTGGTGGGTGAGTAATGTTTCACCTTACACATGTACTTATTTGTAAGAGTTCTTTTATCATGTTTAAAAAAATATATATATATTTAGATTGCTTTTACTTCCGGTTGGAAGTTGAAATGCTGATTCAGAGCCTGTTTCGATAAAGTGTTGATGACAAAAAGCCATGTATAGTTATGCTATTTTGTATTATACTTCATTTGATAAATCACCCTACTTCTCAATTGCTAAAATATAATTTATGCACGTTCTAAAAGTGATTCCCTTTGAAAGTCATATCTTTAACAAAAAGTTAATCTCTTCCTTTTGAGGTGGATAGCAACAACCAAGTTGGTCATTTAGGGCCACATTATCAGAATTGGGTACTTGGCGAAAATTGGTTATTGAAATGAATGTAAAATTTTCTTTATCTTTAAGCAACCAATTATCATGATCCTTTAATAAGGGACGTGATCTTGTCAATTTATAGTGCCATACCCAGTTTCTAAATGTTATAGGATTTATGCTTTAATCCATATCTGCATTCACTCATCTCTTACAGGTAAATCGATCAATCAATTACAGGTTTTGTGGTCTTTTTTCATGATTTTAACTATGGAGTATGAATATAAACGATTATTTCTTCGATTTTGTATAGATCTGGTTGTTTGGGCAACGACTTACATAAGTATATGTTCGCTGCATGGTTTGGCATCACTGAAATTAACGATGTTCTGCTAAGATTCGGTTGGTTATGGAGAAGATCTAAAGGCATACTAACATATCAACAATGACCTTACAGGAAACTTATTTACAACTGGAATCCACCTGTGCAACTACTATTGACATGGGGCTGGCAATAGAAGGTTACAATGACAGGAAACTATTGACGTGGAGGTGGCGCAGTTTCAAGTAAGACTTAGTAGAACATTCGATTTCTTTGTGGTTTGCATTTGTAGGTGGGGCTGATTACATAGGATTTAATTTGTGTTTACATGGTACAATTTCTATTTGGTTTTTGTTTGTTTGTTGAGTTGAACATGGATTCAGTAGGTGATATTGTTTCAATACGTCTTTCAGAAGGTGATATGAGTACTAATTTCTGTTTTTTTTTCTTTATTTGTTTACTTGAAGTTAAATTCAGAAGGTGATATTGCTTCAATATGTCTTTCATCTTTGTTATTTCTAATTTCCTAATTTTCTTAGGTTCATAATTTCCTATCAAGCAACGTATTAAGTGAACTAACGACCCACGCAGCATCGCGCGAGTCTTTTACTTGTTACTATAATAATTGTTATCATACCATTTTAAAAGTTCATAACTTTTATATATAATGTCACACCCCCAATTTCCACTAACTGAGTTTTACCGTGTCGGGTGTGAACCAGACCAGGACCCGAGTCATTAGTTACATTAAACATAAGTTAAGGGTTCAAATTGTAAATATATTTCCAAACGGGAAATATCAAACCAGAGTTAAAGTTTAGCGGAAGCTCATAAAAGTCAAGTTGCGCAAGAAAGCGCCCGATAAGTAAATACCAGTTCGAGTTGAAAAGATTTGAAAACCAATTCCCAAAATAAAAGGTTTTAGCTAACGTACGTGCCCAAAAATCAGATTCTCCTAGCGTCCTGCAAAGCATGCATAAGAGCAAGTGTCAACTAATGTTGGTGAGTTCACATAAGCACATAAGTATAACTAGTATAGTTATGCAGTACGAATACAACAGTTTTTATTCGTATATAAGCATGTATATTAACAGTACAATCCATATCGTAGGTAGCGAGCCTAAGTTCATGTCACTAAAACGTTCACAACCGAAGCTGACCAATTAGTTGTAGGAATAGTTCCTTACGTGGTTTGCCTTCCCCGTGTCTACTCGATCACGGTAAGTTTAGGCTGACATTGTCCTCAGTCCGACCGCCAGTCGGGTGGTGCATCTCGTGCCCGCTGAGTGGGGTTTGTCAGACCCCAGTAGTACTACCCAATATCCCCTCGCTATATGCTATTAACGGTTCGATAAGTAAGGACTTGAAAGATAAAGCATTTTACGTGAACATCTGATATATACTGGATTTCTACTTTAATCATACATAAACGTTGTTGTGTTATCACCCTAACCCGGGTGTAACGTGTTTGCGTGTGTTATCGTCCAAAACCGGGCGTAACATAAAGGTTGTGTAACTCACCTTAGGGTGCGCTGCTACAATTTAGTAAGACTCCGAGTCTTGCGTAACTACCAAGCACCTATTGAATTTACATACGTAAGTGTGTGTTCGATTATGCGCAACATAGCCTAGACGATTGTACTATAACACATAATTCCGAATATGAGGAAGGTGACAAATTCAATACGTGATAAAATATTGTTTGTTCGAAAGTAGTCAAAATGGCATTTAAATCAAAGACACAAGGATTTAGAAAAATCAATATGCGTGAGTCATCCCAAATAATAAATATAGGGATCATCGGTAAGTATATATTCGTAAATATAAATCTCGAGGCGTAGTCAAAATGAAATAAAACGTCCTAAATATATATTTATGTGTCGTGACATAAATTCGAGAGTTTAAAGAACATCTTTAAAACGTTCGCACTACATGACAATAAAATAAATATATATTTTTTCTACGTTTAAAATTAATGTATATTAATATAAACGAAACCATCGAATTTTTAATTCTTATAAATTATAGAGTTTTTCGCATTATAAAAGTTCAATGGGTACTCTAACGGTGTCTATGAAATTTTTACGGGGCGAGATTTAATTGTCATGCGATAGTAGTTTTGGGTTTTGGACCAAATAATGCTTAAAACCATTAAAAAGAAATAAAGCAGCTGAAATAGGGGTCACGGGAGTCGAACCCGTGACCTGGAGGTAATAACCCAGCGCCCTAACCACTAGGACAGGGGCTCGTTTGTAATCAGCTTCGCAGCCCCTTCATTATATTCTTGCAGCAGCAAGCAAGTCAGGTTATAAAAAAAACAATAAAGATTTGGGGGCTGGGGAGGTTCGAACCAGGGACCTCTCGGTCTCCAACCCCAGCGCCTACCAACTGCGCTACTGTCCCAACTGTGCTAAGAGACAGTTCATTATGTATTTAATCTATCCTGTCCTGTTATCTCTGTCTTCCCCAAAACTCCGGTGGCCGGAGTTTTATTCCGGTCACCGGAAAATCATGAAACTAGAACCAAACGAGAGGGTAACGTGCGACTAGGACAAAGAAGTGGTTACCTCAAACCGATGATGAGTTTTGTTGCGTTTTTGAAGCCGAAACGAATCCGAAAGTCTCGACCCCGTACCACCAGATAATGTTCCATTCCAAAAATTGTTGCTACGGGGTTGATCAGCAGAGAATCACGATCACCGTGATGTGTGAATGGTGGGGAATCAGTGCCTTGTTGGCCGGAATTTCTAGGTTCGCCGGAAAAAGAAAAAAAAAGGAAACAGGAGCGAGAGTGTGAGAGAGTTCAAGCGAGTGTTTTGGTCATTTGGTGACAACCAAATGAAGTCCAAACCTTCTCATGATTACCGATTAAGACCGATCAACTGGAGGAAAATTGTAACCGACGAATTGAATGCGCGTGTTCGTTTTCTTTGTCCTTCGGTTGCCAAAGTGAACGTAGGTTCACATTAAAGTCATTAAATAGAGTTTTCAAATATGACAGAATCAGTCCCTGCCATATTATATAATGTGAGGCCAGGTTTGGTTAATTGCAAAGTGAGCCCCTCAAAGTTTAGAAAAATCTAACGAATGCTAACGAGGACTAACGGGGACTAACTAGGCGACGATTATTCGAGTGTACGTCACAACGCTTTTAACGAACAAAGTTTTTATAAAAGTATAACCTATATACATTTCACATAAAATTATAGTTATAACTCAATAACTATACATTTTTAAATTCCTATAAAGTTATAGATACGTTTCGTATTATTGCGCGACACCTCGTCACATAAAATCATAAAACGACGTGTGTATATATATATGCATATATACCACGTAAAAGAAAAAAATATAATTGCCACATAAAATGACAAAGCGTTTTCGTGAAATCATAAAATATAATTTATATAAAATTATAAATTATATCCATTCAAGTTGGTCAACCGACGTCTAGACTCATGTGCAATGCTCGTGTAACTATTCTAGTTAACTGAGGTAACGGACGTTATCAAAATATAACACAACTTATTAACGGGATTAACCTGGGAAATTGCCGGTTGTCACATCATCCCCTTGTTAAGGAATTTTCGTCCCGAAAATTGCTTTAAGTTGCCACGGTTTCTGTGGAAGGAATCGAAAATTTTAGGGTTGCTACATCATCCCCTTGTTAAGGAAATTTTGTCCCAAAATTTAACTCATACCTTAATTAGATGTTTACGCTTGATCAAATAGGTGATGATACTTCTTTCTCATCTGATCTTCACGTTCCACGTGAACTCCGGTCCACGCTTAGATTGCCATCTCACCTTGACGATGGGGATTTTGCTTCGTTTCAATGTTTTCTCCTCACGTCCCATGATTTCCACGGGTTGTTCAATGAATCGCAGTTGTTCATCGATTTGTAGCTCTTATAATGGAGCTATAAGGGTGTCATCAGCTAAACACTTTCTCAGGTTCGAAACGTGAAACACGTTGTGTACTCCATCCAATTCAGGAGGTTAATTTAAACGGTAAGCCACCGGACCAATGGTTTCGGTGATCTCGAATGGTCCTACATAGCGGGAATTTAACTTCCCGCGCTTGCCAAAGCGTACGACGCCTTTCCAAGGCGAGACTTTCAGTAGTACTTTGTCCCCGACTTCAAATTATAACGGCCTTCGGCGTTTATCTGCATAACTCTTTTGTCTATCTCTTTCCGCTTTCATGCGATTTCTGATCTGAACGATTCTTTCCGTGGTCTCATGCACTAGTTCAGGTCCAGTGAGTTGGCTCTCAACGACCTCGGCCCAACAGACCGGCGATTTGCATTTTCGTCCGTAAAGAACCTCAATGGAGCGGATCCAATACTGGTATGGTAGCTGTTGTTATAGGAGAATTCTACCAGTGGTAAATGCGTTTCCCAATTTTTTTCCGAAGTCAAGCACACATGCTCTAAGCATATCCTTGAGAGTTTGGATGGTACGTTCTGTCTGTCCATCTGTTTGAGGATGATACGCGGTACTCATATCTAAGCGAGTTGCCATTGCTGTTTGTAAGGTTCTCCAAAAATTTGAAGCAAATCTAAGGTCTCGGTCAGAGATAATAGTTAGATAAGGCACTCTGTGAAGCTTGACAATCTCCTTCAGGTATATCTTTGCAAGTTTCTCTGTTTTGTCACTTTCCTTGATAGCTAGGAAATGAGCGGATTTTGTAATCGGTCAACGATAACCCAAATCATATCGTTACCGCCAGAAGAACGGGGCAATCCCGTAATGAAATCCATCGAGATTTCTTCTCATTTCCATTCAGGAATTTTAGGTTGTTGCAGTAATCCTGCTGGCTTTTGATGTTCTGTTTTTACAATTGCGCACATCAAGCACTTGCTAACATATCTAGCGATGTCAGCTTTCATATTGGGCCACCAATATAACCCTTTTAAGTCTTGGTACATTTTGTCTGAACCTGGATGGATCGAATAGCGAGACTTGTGAGCCTCGTCCATTACTAGTTCTCTAAGATTTCCATGGAAAGGTACCCATATACGGTCCTTATAATAACGAAGTCCATCGGACTTAACTTCAAAAGTTCAATCGACATCACGTAATGATTTAGACCCAAAATTTTCTTCCCTTAGGGCCTCTTTCTGAGCATCCCGGAGTCTATCTGGTAACCCCGTATGGATTGTTAATTGAAGAGCTCGAACCCTTCTAGGTTTAACATGTTCCTTTCTACTCAAGGCATCAGCCACCACGATGGCCTTGCCTGGATGATACTTTATTGCAAGGTCGTAGTCGTTTAGCAATTCGACCCACCTACGTTGTCTCATGTTGAGTTCCTTCTGTTCAAATATGTGTTGGAGGCTCTTGTGATCAGTGAATATCGTACACTTGGTACCGTATAAGTAGTGTCTCCAAATTTTCAAGGCAAATATGACAGCGCCCAACTCTAGGTCGTGAGTTGTGTAATTCTTCTCATGAGACTTTAGTTGCCTTGATCCGTATGCGATAACTTTACCTCTTTGCATCAAAACACATCCGAGTCCCTGGATTGACGCGTCACAATAGACCTCAAAGTCGTCAACCCCTCAGGTAAAGATAATATGGGTGCAGTACAAAGTTTTTCTTTCAAAGCTTGGAAGGCTGCCTCTTCCTTGTCACCCCATCTGTATTGAACCCCTTTGTGCATAAGAGCAGTCAATGGGTGAGCTAACTGAGAAAATCCCTTTATAAAACGACGGTAGTAACCCGCTAAACCTAGGAATTGGCGAATTTCCGTAGGAGCTCTAGGGGTAGGCCAACTCTAAATGGCCTCAATCTTGGCTGGGTCAACGTGAATACCTTGCTCGTTAACGATGTGACCCAGAAATTGAACCTCTCGGATCCAGAAATCACACTTAGAGAATTTTGCGTAGAGTTGTTCTTTCTTTAACAATTCTAAGATTAACCGTAGATGTTCCTCGTGTTCTTCTTTCGTCTTGGAGTAGATGAGGATGTCTTCGATAAACACTATGACGAACTTATCCAGATAGGGCTTGCACACGCGGTTCATGAGATCCATGAACACAGCTGGTGCATTTGTCAGCCCAAAAGGCATGACCAAGAATTCATAATGACCGTAGCGTGTTCTGAAGGCTGTCTTTTCTATGTCCTCCTCACGGACTCGAAGTTGATGATATCTGGACCTTAAATCCATCCTGGAATAGTAACTGGACCCTTGAAGCTAGTCAAAGAGATCGTCTATTCGTGGAAGAGGGTATCGATTCTTGATAGTGACTTTGTTGAGTTCGCGGTAATCGATACAAATCCTAAACGTGCCATCCTTCTTCTTGACGAATAATATTGGTGCTCCCCATGGTGACGAGCTAGGTCTAATAAAACCCTTATCTAGCGGTTCCTGCAGTTGTGTGGATAGCTCATTCAATTCGTTCACCGCTAGACGATATAGTGCACGCGCGATCGGAGCTGCTCCCGGAGCAAGGTCAATCCCAAATTCTACTTGCCGGAACGGAGGGAGACCAGGTAGTCCCTCAGGAAATACCTCTGGGTAATCACGTACAATCGGGAAGTCTTCGATTTTTCTCTCCATCCTGGTTTGGTCCGTAACTGTGGCCAGAATTGCCATGTGTCCTTTCCGAAGGCACTTTTGCGCTTTCAGGTATGATATGATTCCGGAGACAACACCTCCCATTGCGCCCTGAATTGAGAGTACTCCTCCACCTGCTACGGGTATTTGTATGACTTTTTCTTGACAGACAATTTCCACCTGATGTTACTATACACGTCGAAACTACCAATGGTAAAAGGCATAAGGTCTATACTTAGTTTATGACCAGATAGTTCTAATGTGCAGTCTTCAACTAAGTGAGTGGTGTCAATAAGCTTACCATTTGCTAATTCAACCGTATACCTAGCTTTTAGTGGAGTTTGGGTAGCCTTAATCAATTTACAGAATTTAGTCGAGATAAAACTTTTCTCAGCACCAGTATCAAATAAGACATTTGCGAAGTAGTTGTTTAGAAGAAACTTACCGGTAATGACGTTGGTATCGTTTCTTGCTTCACCGGAACTCATAACGAAAGCTCGCCCTTTGGCTCCATCTCCACCGTTTCTACCACCATCACCACCGTTGTTATTGTTGCCAGTATTGTTATTATTATTCCTCCGGAGCTGCGGGCAGTCCCTCTTGAGGTGCCCTGGCTTTCCACATTCATAACACCCCCTTGGGCCTTCATTATTCTGCCTCTGGTTCTGATTCTGATTCAGATTCTGGTTCTGATTAGGGCGGTTTTGTAGTTCACCCCACCAGTTCTTAGCCTCATGGCCCCCTTTGCCACAACGCTCACATGTGAGTTTCTTGCATGCCCCATTGTGGTGTTGGTTGCACCGATTGCAAAAAGGTGATCGTCCTTTGTAACCATTGTTATTCTGATTGTTACTACCGTGGCGGTTATGGTTTCCGCCCTCACCATTGGTATTACTGTTATTATAGTTACCCCTGGAATTGTTGTACTTCTCGTTTTGATTGTGAGAGTTGGAGGACTTCCCAGTGTTGTTTCCACTGTTGTTGTTTTTACTAGAGTCGTCCTCTATTTTTCTTTTCCCATCTAGGGCAGCTTTGGGGACCTTCCCGTGTGGCAAAATTCCTTAATGGCATCCTTGATTTCCTGCCAAGTCATAGCATTCGATGCGTCGAGCCCTAACATTTGCATTTGCGTGTTCCACCAAGTGAGGGCAGCTCCCTCGAGTGTAGAGATTACGCAATTGATCTGATTCGCAACTGGGCAGTTACACATTGAGCACACCTTCTCTGATTTCTGAGCCATCGCAGCAGACCCACGGCTCCTTCATCACCCTTGAATGTGAGCAGCTTACAATCCATGTAAGTTTTGAAGGTGCATTGAGCTGGGCCTGGATTTGTTTCATGAAATTATTTCGGAGAATAATTTTGGAAAGTGAGAGAAGAAGAAAAAAAAATGTAGTCAATTTTCCGTCTGGTTTACTTATCAACATTATTGTTTCCTTGCACTTGAGCCACGACAAGTGCTGCCGTAACGCTTTCATTTGTCAATGCTTGGATCTGAGCTGCTGTGAGGTGTTCAGCCATGATTTTGTTTTCCATACATACCATTCAAATGATTAATATACCCAATATTAATTTTCATTAAGCACTAAACAATTATTCATGCATCCATCCATCACACGACCTAATTTTTAGAAACACATTGGTAAGATAAAGATGTAATATCCATTACAAAATTTCAGATCCAATCATAAGGTATCTCAGCATTTGAAAACATTCAAAATAAAATGAACACCCAGTCAAATTTTATTTCAAAGTAACAAAATAGAAGAAAAGAAGACAGATTAGATCATGGATCAATAACATCTGGTTCTTCCTCCATGTCCTCTTGAGGCTCCTCCTCAAAAGGTTCCTCTTCGAAGGGTTCCTCCTCTTCTTCCTGAACAGGAGCACCTTGAACTTGCAGGGCTGCCATATGCACTTGGAGGGTGGCGACCTGCGCCGCAAGTGTCGCGTTGGAGTGGTGAAGCGCTGCATTGGATTGTTGGAGTTCAGCAATCTGATGTTGTGCTAGATGCAGTTCATGCTCCAAATCTGCTGGATTGGGTCGCGACTCAAGCTCGGTGACCCTATTACGGATACCCATTACTCCCTGGGACAAGGTATAGTGGTAGGTTTCCTGTTCCCTTTGATCGGCCCGCAATCGCTCAATTTCTCTATCGCGTGTGCGATTGCTGATGGAATTTCGTCTGGTTTCTCCAAGAGTGTTGTCATACGCTGCAATCAATCCCGCAACGACCCGTTGCATATCAAAGGGTAAGTCAACCCTTTCTGGTACATGAAACATATCAAGCAACCGATATGTTGTCGGATTCAGCCAGCTGTAATCGTTTGGTGCACGTCTATCAGGACGTATATGCTGATCCCGAAGGAAGTCCATTATCGTGTACTCATGCTGCTCAGGCTCGCGGCCTTGCTGGTTGGAGGATGGTGACTGTTCGTTGGCAATTTTCTTTCCATTACCCCTCGTGTTATCATGTGGTGCCATACTGTCAAAACCCAGACAGACACAAACAAAAGAAAAACAACCTAATGTGATTAATCGATTTTTGGCACGCAAGAATAAAAATGTTTTTGGGAATTGTTGTAACTAATGTTCAAAAACAGTTACAGTTTAGAATTTCTGAAAATTCTAGTTCTCTGCAACCAAGGGCTCTGATACCAATCTGTCACACCCCCAATTTCCACTAACTGAGTTTTACCGTGTGAGGTGTGAACCAGACCAGGACCCGAGTCATTAGTTACATTAAACATAAGTTAAGGTTTCAAATTGTAAATATATTTCCAAACGGGAAATATCAAACCAGAGTTAAAGTTTAGCGGAAGCTCATAAAAGTCAAGTTGCGCAAGAAAGCGCCCGATAAGTAAATACCAGTTCGAGTTGAAAAGATTTGAAAACCAATTCCCAAAATAAAAGGTTTTAGCTAACGTACGTGCCCAAAAATCAGATTCTCCTAGCGTCCTGCAAAGCATGCATAAGAGCAAGTGTCAACTAATGTTGGTGAGTTCACATAAGCACATAAGTATAACTAGTATAGTTATGCAGTACGAATACAACAGTTTTTATTCGTATATAAGCATGTATATTAACAGTACAATCCATATCGTAGGTAGCGAGCCTAAGTTCATGTCACTAAAACGTTCGCAACCGAAGCTGACCAATTAGTTGTAGGAATAGTTCCTTACGTGGTTTGCCTTCCCCGTGTCTACTCGATCACGGTAAGTTTAGGCTGACATTGTCCTCAGTCCGACCGCCAGTCGGGTGGTGCATCTCGTGCCCGCTGAGTGGGGTTTGTCAGACCCCAGTAGTACTACCCAATATCCCCTCGCTATATGCTATTAACGGTTCGATAAGTAAGGACTTGAAAGATAAAGCATTTTACGTGAACATGTGATATATACTGGATTTCTACTTTAATCATACATAAACGTTGTTGTGTTATCACCCTAACCCGGGTGTAACGTGTTTGCGTGTGTTATCGTCCAAAACCGGGCGTAACGTAAAGGCTGTGTAACTCACCTTAGGGTGCGCTGCTACAATTTAGTAAGACTCCGAGTCTTGCGTAACTACCAAGCACCTATTGAATTTACATACGTAAGTGTGTGTTCGATTATGCGCAACATAGCCTAGACGATTGTACTATAACACATAATTCCGAATATGAGGAAGGTGACAAATTCAATACGTGATAAAATATTGTTTGTTCGAAAGTAGTCAAAATGGCATTTAAATCAAAGACACAAGGATTTAGAAAAATCAATATGCGTGAGTCATCCCAAATAATATGTATAGGGATTATCGGTAAGTATATATTCGTAAATATAAATCTCGAGGCGTAGTCAAAATGAAATAAAACGTCCTAAATATATATTTATGTGTCGTGACATAAATATAAAAAAAAAAACAATAAAGATTTGGGGGCTGGGGAGGTTCGAACCAGGGACCTCTCGGTCTCCAACCCCAGCGCCTACCAACTGCGCTACTGTCCCAACTGTGCTAAGAGACAGTTCATTATGTATTTAATCTATCCTGTCCTGTTATCTCTGTCTTCCCCAAAACTCCGGTGGCCGGAGTTTTATTCCGGTCACCGGAAAATCGTGAAACTAGAACCAAACGAGAGGGTAACGTGCGACTAGGACAAAGAAGTGGTTACCTCAAACCGATGATGAGTTTTGTTGCGTTTTTGAAGCCGAAACGAATCCGAAAGTCTCGACCCGTACCACCAGATAATGTTCCATTCCAAAAATTGTTGCTACGGGGTTGATCAGCAGAGAATCACGATCACCGTGATGTGTGAATGGTGGGGAATCAGTGCCTTGTTGGCCGGAATTTCTAGGTTCGCCGGAAAAAGAAAAAAAAAGAAAACAGGAGCGAGAGTGTGAGAGAGTTCAAGCGAGTGTTTTGGTCATTTGGTGACAACCAAATGAAGTCCAAACCTTCTCATGATTACCGATTAAGACCGATCAACTGGAGGAAAATTGTAACCGACGAATTGAATGCGCGTGTTCGTTTTCTTTGTCCTTCGGTTGCCAAAGTGAACGTAGGTTCACATTAAAGTCATTAAATAGAGTTTTCAAATATGACAGAATCAGTCCCTGCCATATTATATAATGTGAGGCCAGGTTTGGTTAATTGCAAAGTGAGCCCCTCAAAGTTTAGAAAAATCTAACGAATGCTAACGAGGACTAACGGGGACTAACTAGGCGACGATTATTCGAGTGTACGTCACAACGCTTTTAACGAACAAAGTTTTTATAAAAGTATAACCTATATACATTTCACATAAAATTATAGTTATAACTCAATAACTATACATTTTTAAATTCCTATAAAGTTATAGATACGTTTCGTATTATTGCGCGACACCTCGT
The DNA here is from genome assembly GCA_039602395.1 of Deinandra increscens subsp. villosa. Classification (NCBI taxonomy): domain Eukaryota; kingdom Viridiplantae; phylum Streptophyta; class Magnoliopsida; order Asterales; family Asteraceae; genus Deinandra; species Deinandra increscens. The sequence goes on along the minus strand of JBCNJP010000270.1, from coordinate 65,223 downwards.
CACATAAAATCATAAAACGACGTGTGTATATATATATGCATATATACCACGTAAAAGAAAAAAATATAATTGCCACATAAAATGACAAAGCGTTTTCGTGAAATCATAAAATATAATTTATATAAAATTATAAATTATATCCATTCAAGTTGGTCAACCGACGTCTAGACTCATGTGCAATGCTCGTGTAACTATTCTAGTTAACTGAGGTAACGGACGTTATCAAAATATAACACAACTTATTAACGGGATTAACCTGGGAAATTGCCGGTTGTCACATATAACATTAATTTTTAAATATTACATCATAAAGTGAGTATTTTGTAATCTTTAAGGCTGTGTTTGGCGCACTAGCTGAAAAGCTAGCTGCTAACTGATAAGCTAGCTGCTAGCTGATAAACTATAAGCTAGCTGATAAAAAATAACGTTGGGTAAAAATTAGCTGATAAATTAGTAGAAAACTATAAAATGACATAAAAGTACATGTACATAAATAAATTAAAATTTAAAAACAAAGTATAAATAATTAGTTAGAAAATGGTAAAACTGGAAATATTATAAAAACATTGAAACGCTACTCCAACTAGGTTTTCAAAAGCTAGATTTTTTACATTACCAAACAGGACTTTTAAAAAAATTAGCTTTTTGAAAAGGCCCCGTTTGGTAACGTCAAAAAGCTAGCTGTTAAGCTAGCTTATGCCGCGCCAAACACGGCCTAAGACGAATATACTATCATTATATATAAACTATATATATATACATACATCTTTTTCAACTCCTTATGCTTTTTAGTGTGTCGTTGTGTCTTTCTAAAACAATTAATTATAGAAAACACAATTATGAAATAACACCATTATGTACATCTAATACGTAAAACACAATGAAGAATCTAATAAAATGAATTGAGACTGTGTTTTTTTAATTGATACGTTCTGAAAACCATAATGGTGAAATAACATCGTTATATACTTCTAATATATGAAACATAATTATAAAATATTAACAAATTTATCTAAACATAAGAAACAATGATAAAAACAAGAAATTAGCTATAACATAAAAAACGATGATGAATAAATATTACACAATGAGTTTTAAATATTAAACACAATGTTTAAAATGTTCTCCCTTTAAAATTATAAAAAATACGTGTCAAACTAGGCTTTTTAAAATTTAAAAGTATTTTTATTTGAACTTAACTCGAAGTTTGATTATGTTAAAAAGTATAAGAAAGATTTAAGGCCACTAAGTTATTAACCTCCGCTTTCTTTAAATGTTCATAACTTTAATATATTACAATTCTTTTTAAAATACACTATAAAAACAAGTGTTTTTTATTTTTAAATGAGTATAATATTATAATATATATATGTATATATAAATTATGTTCTTTCAGTCTACTATGTTTTCTACCGTGTCATTGTGCTTGTGTTTGTAATTGTGTTTTCCTGAATACCATTGTGTTTTTCTAAAATAATTAGTTTCAGAAAACATAAGTATGTAATAACATCAGTGTTTACTTCTTTTTTTTTTAACGGTAAATTTGGATCACTAACGGGGACATTACACCACTCACCCGATCATCTCCAATCCCCATCAGGAGAAACTCACGCTTAGAGGAGAAAACCCCCTGGCCCAACATGTAATCCCCAGTTTTTATTTTTTGTTACAAGTGCGACTTGAACCCAAGACCTCCGGTGTTTACTTCTAATATGTAAAAGATAATGATACAATAATAATAAACAAATTTAATACATAAAATACAATGATAAAATAACACGAAATGATCTAAAACGTAAAATGCAATGATGAATATACATAACAAAATGACCTATTTTTTTTTTCCCGAAACACATAGTTATGAAATAACATCATTACGTAATTGTAATATAAAAAACACAACGACACAATAACAATAAATGTATATAGTAAATAAAAAACAGTAACAAAAAAACACGAAATGAGCTAAAACGTAAAAAACAATAATAAATATATATCATACGATCACCCAAAACATAATAACAAATACATTCATTTTTATTTTTAACAAAAATAAAATAGCATGAGTCAAGCTTGGGTAGGATGTTTTCTAGCTTTTTTAGATTTAAAATATATTTTTTATACATAATTCTTCTACTAACAACTGTTCCTTGATATTATTATATCAAATAGTAAATTGAGAGAGAGGGTGAATAGCGATCACGAGGGTCGTATGATGGATGTTATCTAATCAATCAAAATATGCAAACCCATGTGGGCCCCCATCTTTGACTTGGTACTACAACTCAACTTAATAAAATAACCTACCTTCTATCTTTTAAAAAAATAAAAAATGATTGAGGTAATCTATTTTAAATATTTATTTATTCTTCATCAGTTAAAGTTTTTAAATAATTAAGTTATTGAAATTAACGTAACTAAAAGATGTGTATGACTTGTCTTTGTCTTTTCTTTTTTCTATACAGGGATATGATTTGTAAGCTATCAATCAACAGTATTATTAGTATGAGTACAGCAAAATACACAACACGTACTACACATAATATAACGTGTTATTACAAATATATATGTATCTATGTATAATATAAATAGTAATTTTAGTGTTTTCTTTTTCTATCAAATAATATATTTATATTTCATAAAAACTTAATAGAATGAGGAATATTTCACATCATTCCTCTTAAAATTAGCTTGATATCATATTTTGTCAAGAAAAAAAATCATAGTATCAAATAAAAATGTTTTCAAATTTAGACAAATTACATTTTTCAACTTTTAGCTATAGCTATAGGTAAGGTCGGTGAAACTCTCACTATATAAGCATGAGTAAACGAGAATATTAATTCTAATAAAGCACTAAAATGGTTTCACATGTCTTTATTCTAGAGGGTTCACATCACCATGGCCACATGTCAAACTCATAATCAATTACAAATTTAGTAAATCACCAATTAGACTAATTACCAATTTTGTCCAATTCAATTTTTATTTCAAAACAAATGACAAACTTAATGTAGATTTGATAAATTACTCAATAATTTATGTCTTTTTTTTTAAATTAATCAACAATTTGTCATTTATAATAATTTTTTAATATATTAAATCATCATTTATTGTTTTATTATGAACCTAAATTCAGCCCGTGTACGATACGGGTTACTAACCTAGTTACACTAAAATGAGAAGATCCGAGTAGACATCTCTAAGACGTTATAACTAAGGATATGAGTTTTTAGAGACGTCATATTTATTATATGCCGCAAGTCGGCTTATGAATCCCTAAACTATAAATGATATTAGTTGTCATTATGTTTCTTAACGAGATCCTTAAACTACTATTTTTGACCTGCTAATTATGAATCGTTAACTTGTTTATTTATTTTATTAAGGGTTAACAATTAATTTCAGCTAATTATAGAAATGTTAATGTATTGAAATCACTGACAAGATCATGATCAATGGCACATGATAGGATTTTTTTTCTTTATTTAGATAATTTTTATGATAAACTCTACCATATATTTGTATTAGGCTGAGCTAAGCCAGGTTACCAGGTTAAGTGGTAAATAGGTTTATGATGTTGGCTCTTCATAATAATAATAATACTATTAAGTGTTTAAATTTTACAAATATAGTATTGATGTTGTTATTTTTTTTAACGGCCAACAAACATAGAATTGCTCAGGTACTCCGTATTAGTGATCCAATGGCAAAAGGTTACAGCCAGCTGGCTCAACTCAGTCATACGGAGCCCTTAAGCACACCCAAGTTTTCTCCAGTTTTAAGAAAAACTCACCCACCCGAAAATCCACTAGTGATAAAAATTGATAGTTTTTTTTCTTCTGAATGGTGAATTCATTAGCATAAACCCGCCTAAAGCAAGGCGCTCAAGGCGGGAAAACAAAACACCAAATTATATCGGAAAGGATAAGTTACACCATTCACCCCAACTATGAATACTCATATTATTTATATTAAACGCCCATAGAAGGCTTGTAGTTTTGAAACCCAGACACCAATAAAACAGCCCACACCAAGGACCACAACAACGACAACCCCTACCCCCCTTCCACCATTTTCAGCCTGTTCCCTCTTCTACAATCAAACCAAAATTTAGCCAAACTCCTAATATTACACAAAATATTGGTCACCGACAACCGTTTGTTATTGAAAATGACCTCGTTTCTTTTCTTCCATAAACACCAAATAGCCGAGTAGATTAAGGCTTGAACCCAATTTCTCTTCAACGAACCCTTCTCGAACTCCCTATGGGCTCCCAAAAGATGTTGGACAGAGAAAACCCAAAAATTTCCCAACCCACACCAAGTTGTCACACCATGCACACAATCGTCGCCACCATACAGCCAGTGAACAAATGTTCAACCATTTCCTTGAATGTTGATCTGCTTGTTCAACCGTCGCCCCCCTATGGTCTTCGGGTGTTACAGAGTAAATTCAGATAATTTGACCTCTAGAGTAACTTGCAATAAAACATGTCTTTTTTTACACAAAAGAGTTTATGGTGCGCAGACAAGTTAATTTTCTAACGAAAGATTCATGGTTTTATGGTATCAGTCTATCAGATAATTTAATGAATTAGGGAATGAGATGTTTTATGGTATTAGGTAATGCTATGAATGAGGAAATGAAATGAAATGAAATGTATCATTATCATTTTTTAATCTTGTTTGGTGACCATGTTATTAGAGGATAGGATTCTTAGTATTTTGAATTATTATTTTCTATTTAATCTTTGTAATCCTTTCCTATTTAAGGGGATTAGGAAAGCTTATTCAGGCTGAACAATTGTAATTGATTGTCAATCAAGAAAAGAATCCTGAAGACTTTCATGGTATCAGAGCCATCTCTCCAATTTTTTCTCCCCAACCCTAATAACCCATCGACGCCATGGTCAAGCCACAATCGTCTATTGCGATAATGTTTCGGCAATTTACTTATCTGGGAACCATGTGCAACATCAACGCAAAAAGCATGTTGAAATGGACATCCATTTCGTTCGGGAGAAAGTTCAAATCGGGCAAATTCGGGTTCTTCACATTCCCGCGCCCTATCAGTATGCTGATATATTCACAAAGGGGCTTCCTCGGCATCCTTTCGATTCTTTCCGGACCAGCTTGAACGTTTCGCCTTCTCCACGTTCCAGCTGATGGGGACTATTAGAGGATAGGATTCTTAGTATTTTGAATTATTATTTTCTATTTAATCTTTGTAATCCTTTCCTATTTTAAGGGGATTAGGAAAGCTTATTTAGGCTGAACAATTATAATTGATTGTCAATCAAGAAAAGAATCCTGGAGACTTTCACATGTGAGAGTGGAATAAGTCATTTATTAGTGAGCAAAAAACCAAAACGGAACCAAAGAAACCGATAAAACCAAACCGAACAAAAAACCAAAAGAAACCGAACCGAAATTGACTCCGAATTCGTTTGGTCAACTCTGCAAATGTTGACTCTTGCTTCTTCATCTTGCAGTCTTGAGAACCAAGAGTGCAATTGAAGTGTCAATTTATAGGGAGAGGAGGTTGAAAGTGGTCAATTTGAGTAATGAAGGTTTAATGGGAAATGGGTCAAGGTCATGATCTTTGCATTGAATCCACTAAATTTGCAATTGAATAGTGGGGCATGAAAAGGTCTAGATTCGTAATAGAGGTTTAATGGGTCAAAATTGCAATTGAAAGACATCAATTCGAGCATTAAAACTAAGAAAACCGTCAAAAATTGAAGAAGGGGAAGAATCTGTCAACCTAATGGCCTTCCGTGTCGCGACGAGTCAGGCGCACAGCCTTCGCGTGTTATGGCGAGCAAGGTCAAATATTCGGTCAACAGCCTTGTCGCGTGTGGCGAACAGTTGAGGGTTTCCCCTTCGCGTGCCACGAGGGAGTGAATCAGGAATTTTAAATTATTTTCATTTTAAACCTCGAAATTTGGCAAAACTACATTTGTTCTCAATTGCGTGCGTAACTAGTATTGCCCGCAATTGTCATATGTGTATAGCATGCACAAGTTCCGGTTTATCAGGAATGTGAAAACATGTAACAATTAAAATTCAAATCACGATTAACACAATGATAAGCAAATGTTGAAATCATCGAAACGTTTGTTGACAAAATCTTGAAAAACACAACAAGAAGAAAAGAAATACCCAACTTTCTTGATAGGATACATGGAATTACATGAGACTAAAATACGAATCGGGTATAATAAATATGGATAGACTGAGAATGTTACAGCCTGAGGAGTTTGAATGGATACGGTACGATGTCAAACTATTTTTGGAAATCATCGAGCCGCAATATGACCGTATGTGGAAACATGGATACGACCGTATAACATTTCAGACAGACTCCTAATTTTTGCTTATTCAAGAAGACTTGGCGGCTGAGTTGAGAGATTTAAATTTGGAGAGCAAGATACATGTCTAGAGAGCAGAAAAGATCAGTTTCTGGAGAGTAACCTTGGATAGAAGCGAAGAATCGATCAATAGTTCTCGATGAAGATTCAAATCATTCGGTTTGAGTTGTCATTACTGATGTTTCTTTTATTCAATTTGATTTCAGCTACTGTAATACAATGAATTTGAATATGTCGGGCTAAATTCCAGTAACCATCTAGATTTAGATGATCAATGCAACATGTTTGACTTTTAATGATTAGCTTTGACCAATGAAAATGCTGATTTTAGTAAAATTATCTATTGATTGATTTGAATTTGATTGCTTGAACCTACTGAGATTTGGTTGTCATCATTGGTTAGTGTGGTTTAGGGTTGGGTAACACGTCAAATACGGTTAATTGACCTTAATATTATTTTTTTGATTGTTAAATCACGTATTTTGACTTTAAAGGAATAATGCTCACATAGAAAGTGACTAGCTAATGATGATGTCCGGATTTGTATGTTAATTTTTTAGAAAGTGACTAGCTAATGATGATGTCCGGATTTGTATGTTAATTTTTTAAAAAGATTACATTTGCATGTTGGTTGGTTTCCTTGTCATTGTGCGATGGCTGTAGTTTGTTAGCGCATTCTGCTTCCATTTATTCGTGGTTTAGGGACTTTCTAGGTTTTGGATCAATTGTTAGATGATTTGCTTCATGATGATACGATTGCTACTATTGTTTATGATGTTAGTAATCATGGTATTGTGGGATTAGCAAGCCCCGGATAGGCAGTTAGTCCATTTTAGCACTTCAGCATAGACAACTGTTTATTCTTAATTATTAGGTCTATACTACTAGGTTGTGTCTATAGTTCTAGTTGTTTTAATTTCAATTGCTTAGTTTCCCATCATTAGGTACCCTAGATAGGATCTAGTTGAAGTGGATAGTGGCTTTCATAGCTCTAATTCATTTATAAGAGTTAGCATGTTATCATTGGGATTCGGCGCCTAGGTGATTCTTTCTCCATATTTCAATTTCTTCAACTTCCTAGTCACTTGTTTGCTTTGCTTTCTTAGTTTTCTAGTTTACATTAGTTTTATTATTAACGATTAACATCTTTTATTTAGGTGTTTAATAAAGATTTAGTATCGGGAGACTGAGTGAAGGTCCACGAATTGACATCCGGATCTTGCCAATACTGTATAATACACGACGGGTGCACTTGCCCTAGTGTGTGATTTAGTCCCTTGGTTGGATTCCAATTTTTAAAACTTAATTGTGTTGATTAATTCATAGACAACATTTCACACATCAACATTTGAAAGTTGGTTAGGTGTAAGAACAAGAAGTTTGTCATATTGAAGACATTTTATATCATAAGCCTATGGGGAGATTTTAAGGATATATCCAAAGCTTATGTATTAAACACTATGGTAAATAATTAGTTATAGAAGTAAATATAATTTAAATGTACAATTAAAATATATTTAAATAGTTAGTCAACATGTAATTAATTTAGATTGCTAGTTGTACTCCTTAATATCCTCCTTCAATGTTGTAATGCCATTATATATGGCTATGACTTTTAATGAGAAATCAATCTTTGCAATCACAATACTATCTCTCGATATGGTCATAAGAACCTAAGAGCTCCACTGAGCAAATCTCCATTCAATGAACTGCCATCGCCTTTCTTTCTTTCTCATTCCTTCTGCCAATTTTTTCCCCATCAACATGTCGCAAATCATCATTAAAGTTACCTCCCATACTCACTTCCCTATAAAACTCACTCCGCATAATTTTTCCAGTGTGGCGTAACCAAGTGATGGCCACCCGTATCGGCCTCAGTCTCAACACTTATTTCGATGGTACCAATCAGGCTCCACCGAAAACGCTTTCAACCGATGCAACCAAACCTAACCCGGCCTACCTCACCTGGTTCCGGCAAGACAAAACACTCCTCGGTGCCCTCCTCGGTAGCTGCTCGAAACAAATCCAGCATGTTATCTCCTCCGCTGAAACTTCCCTTCAAACTATTAAAAGACTCTCAGCTAGCTACGCAAGCAATTCTCGCTCTCGAATCATATCCCTGAAGTCCCGGCTCGCTAACAATCCCAAAGGATCCCTCCCAGTTGCTGAAGTTCTGCACGAGATGAAGACAATCACAGATGACTTAGCCCTTGCCCAAAGTCCTATATCCGACGAGGATCTTGTTGTTCATATTCTTAGACAACTAGGTGATGATTTCGGCCATGTATCTGTTGCTCTGAAGATGAGAGACACTCCCATGTGATAAACTTGTTGACCATGAAAGGTCTTTAAAACTTAATCCTAGTGGACCAATACTTGCTACAGTGAACCACACCCATAAACAGCCCACCAGGCCAACATATGGCGGGCCCACATCTGACTATAGAATCACAGGTCGCTTCCTAAATGGGTCTCGCAATAATCCATCCTCAACCTCTTTAGATGGAAATTCCTATTTTCCAAATAATAATCGTAACTCATTGTTTTGTAATTATTGTTCCATTCGAGGACATGACACAAAAGATTGCAGAAAGTTGAAGCGGTTTCTCAAAGCAAATGACATTACAATCTCCAAGGATCCAACAACAAATCCCATGGTTAACACGTCTTCGGCAAGGCCCACCTCCCCAACTAAGGCATGGATGTTTGATAGTGGCGCCTCTCACCATGTTGCTTCAGACCGCTCGGCATTACACACCATCTCTGACTATGGCGGACCCGATGAAATCGTGTTAGGAAATGATAAATCTCTTTCCATTACTCACAGCGCTCACTCCACTTTATCCACCTCCACTCGTCTTTACATCTAAATAATATTTTGCTTGTTCCTGGCTTATGTAACAATCTAATCTCTATAGCAAAGTTGTGTAAATCTAATCATGTCTCCATTGAATTTTTCCTTCTTATTTTGTCATAAAGGATCTTCGCACGGGGGCGCATCTCATGCGGGAACGAAGATTGATGATATCTATTATGCCACTAGTTAAGCTCTTCGTCATCTTCCCCAACTTCATTCCACCACAACTTTAACCGGGTCACTCTTGTCATGGCATCACAAACTAGGAAATCCATCAATAAAAGTTCTTAAATTATTACTTATGCAAATTCGTGTTAGTTCAAATAAAAGTTCGTCTATTTCTTTTCATTGTGATTCATGCTCAATTAATAAAAGTCACAAATTCCTGTTTGGTTCAAATTCGTTTATTGCTACCAAACCTCTTAGCACTCATCTACTCCAATATTTGGGATCCTGTCACACAATCAAATGATGGATTCGTATATTATGTTATATTTGTGGATTTTTTTTAAAAAAAATTCATGGCTTTACCCAATTCAACATAAATTGTACGTGTCAAATTTATTCCCACAATTCAAAAGTCTAGTTGAAAAAAATTTTAACACCCCGCTTATATCTTTATTTACCGATAATGGCGATGAATACATTGGCCTCATTTCGTTCCTTAAACAGCACGGTATCTCTCATTCCACCACTCCTCCCCATACACCGAAACAAAAGGGTGTCGCCAAACGGCGACATCGTCATAATGTAGAAACGGGGTTGTCTCTACTCCATCATGCACAACTTCCGGTAACCTTTTGGTCCCATGTGTTTTAAACAGCGGTTTACCTCATTAACCGCTTGCCTACCCCCATTCTCAACCTTCAATCCCCGTTTGACAAACTATACAAAACCCCACCCACTTATCTCAAACTTAAATCCTTCGGTTGTCTTTGCTTCCCATGGTTGCGTCCTATTGAAACCGGCCTACAAATGCTATGATCCTAATTCTCATCGACTTTACCACTTATGACATGTTCAACTTATCGAACATATTTTTGCATACACAACCGACATCTCCTCATTCCTCTCTCTTCCAACCGTGGGTTCCTTCCTCACACCGGCATCGGCACCATCCCCTGAGGTTCCTCTTTCACCTCCACCTCGTAAAACTCATCCTACCACTTCCCTGCCTCTAAAAGTTACTCTCTCAAACCAATCAGTGGCCTCCTAAACCTCATCTTAATCCATTTCTACTACCTTCAATCCCTCGACATCTACTCCTCCTTCAAGCCCGACCCAACCTTCACAGCCCAATTCATCTCTACTCTTACCCCAATCCAATCTCAACTCGTCACCCCTTCAACCCCTACCACCATGCACTCTTCTAACTCTTCTTTAAACACCCAACCCACCACATCCACTACGTCGCCCCTCACTATTCAGCATCCATCCACCGTTCCTACGGGTCCATCCCAAACGCGAACTCGCAAGCCAAATCAAAATACTTTAACCCAAACTTAATCAACACCACCACTATTCATCCTCTCCCTCCAACTATCGAACCATCCACTTATCATCAAGCCCTAAAAGATCCAGAATGGCGCAACACCATGCACTTAGAGTTTAATGCTCTTCTTCAAAATCAAACTTGGGAATTAATCCGACCCACATCTCAAACACCCATCGGTTGGCTCCATTGCCAAATATAAGGTGCATCTTGTTGCTAAAGGCTTTCTCCAATAATATGGAAAGGACTACTTCGACATATTTAGTCCTATTACAAAACCAGTCACCATTCGTACCATTCTCTCCATTGCCCTTTCCAAAAGTTAGCCCCTTCGTCAGTTTGACGTTAATAATGCCTTTCTCCACGGAACACTTCATGAGGATGTCTATATGGTTCAACCACCGGGCTATGAACATCCTCAATTCCCGGACCATATTTGCAGGCTCAAAAAATCATTATATGGCCTCAAACAAGCTCCACGAGCTTAGTACATTGAGTTCACCAACTTTCTCCTCCACTTTGGCTTTAAGAAATCTATGACGGATGCCTCATTTTTCATTTATCAATAATCACATGCTACCTGCTACTTCATGGTCTATGTAGACGACATTGTTCTCACGGGTAACAATCCCACCTTCCTTGACAAATTTATTACTGCCCTTAGTAATAAATTATCTGTACAGGATCTTGGGCCCTTACACCACTTCCTTGGTGTCGAGGTTATACCCACCTCTACAAGCCTCTTCCTATCTTAACATCGGCACATTCAATATGTCCTCAATCAATTTCATATGTATGGTGCTAAGGATGTCATGACCCCCCTTAGTTCCACCGAATCACTAATGTGTTGCAAACATATCCTATATTTCCATGTAAATTGTATAGTAATCAAGTCAATTCTTGGTCCAGTTTAGGTTATTTTATGTGTTTTTAGTTATTGTGTGTGTTTGTGTCTTAATATATTGTTTATTATGTTTTTCTATAGGTAACTGGTCTTTCCCGAGGCCACATGAAGATCGGAGAATAACATAAGCGAAGAAAAAGAAGATCGGAGAATAACATACGCGAGAACTAATGGTCAACGAAAGTCAAAGTCGGCTAAGAGCCCGACTATTTTGTCGCATTAGAGCCCCAGGCGTATCGCCTAGGGATGTTGAACCGGTACGCAATACGCGTATAGAGTGGAGAAACCGGAAAACTTAATTTGTTCACTTTAAAATCGATTTTAGGGTTTCACTTCGCATAACTTACGATTGGCGACGATTCCAGAGGCTCAAAGGGATGATTTTGAGAAGAGAGAAGGCTAGGAATCAAGGGGAATTCATCGGTGGATCCAATCTTCATCCCAAATCATTATCGGTTCATTGATTTATTCTTCCATTCTTGTTAAATTCTAGACTTGATCATGTTTGATTTCAATGACCCAATTTTTATTTTGTTTCCTGTAATTGACATGATTATTAGCTAGACGTTTTAGTACCATCTAGACTCATTGTGAAGAATTTTCGTTAGTGATGACTTTATTTGGTTTGTGACTAATTGATTGATGTGCAATTCTATTAAACTCCATTGTTGCGATGATTGTATGCATATGTGTATTGTGAGCAGATTTATAATTGTTAGTTGTGTTGGGTTTTACAGTGGATATCCGGGTTACCGAATTTAATTTTTATCCGATTAAAACCGATTTAATATGTAAATTAATACTATATTATTTTAGCAGCGGAAACGATTTAAGTAAATACGCGGAAACATCTGTAACAGGATCAATGGATCAATCACCGTACACGACAAACACAGAAAATTTATTTATTTAAAATAAATAAATTAATTAAATTAAATTAAATATCTAAACGAGTTAGATATACCTTGGCGGGATCCGAGCAACCGCTCGAGACACCCGGATTTAATGGGCTCGCGCTAGGACGAACTGAGACTTCTGACTCGAACCTGCGAGACAGATCATCAACGGCGGCGGCGACAGCCATAGGCAGCGGCGCCGGTAGTGGCAGCGGCGGTGGTAGGGATACCACGGGCAGTGGTAACAAAACATCCTCCACCGGGATAGCAACCGAAACAGTCCCCACGAGGATCTCATCACCGGTGACTGGAGGTGACACGGTGGCGGTGACCGGCGGGTAAAGGGGCGCGGGCCACGACGAGGGGACCGGGCGCGGGCCACGACGAGGGGACCGGGCGCGGCGGCCTCGGCTGCGCCGACAGCACGAGGACCACCGGCCGGCGGTCGTGTGATGGTGCGACGGAGGAGGCGGCGACGGCGACTTGGGCCACGACGGCGGCTCGGGTCGCGGCTTCGGCTTCAGCTCGGGCTGTGGCTTCGGCTCGGGCGGCTGCAGCTTCCTTTTCGATTCGCGAGCAGATACTGGCTAAACGGGGATCCATCGGAATAGCAAGGGACCACGGAGGTGGCGTCGGACGGCGATCGGCGGCGGCTTGGGGAAGAGGTGCCGGTTTTGATCGACGAGGGAGGGAGAGAGAGAGTTGAGATTTAGGGTTTTGTAACTTGTGTGTAAATTAATCTCCCTCTCCCTTATTTAATTTAAAATCACGGACCGGGGCTCTGACGGACTGGGCCCGGTCGCGATTTCTACTAATCCACCATACTGATCCGTCTTGTTAAATCCAGTAACAAACAATCAGTCCGTTTATTTATTTTACGAGTATTTTGGGCCGAAACAATTTTGTCGTTTTAATTAAATAAATAATCAACATTTATTTAATTAACCACTTAGTTCGCTTTAATACTAATTAACAAATAATTAGATTTTATAGTCCTTGGACCCAGGTGTAACTCTTACGGGTCAATATCGGTCGGGTTCGTTAATTCGTCGGGTCAGGACACCCTGTTTCCAACAGTCTCCCACTTGGACTGAACGCGACAGTTTAACGAGCGCAGTCAGAGGCACTCTAGCTATGCATGGCTACACCAACTAATATTGACACTTTAAGTCGTCAGCCAAAGTATATCTGATTGACAATCAAGCAGACTCATGACTTGTGCATTCAATGTCAGTGGGTTTGAACGTTACGCGACAACGTTAGGCTACAATCAAAGAATGTTCTTTAGTAGAAGGGAGTTCGAATATGCATCTCAGGTCTAAGGATACATTAGAGCATGCATTAATCAAGCAAGCAAGACCT
>JBCNJP010000270.1:0-50839 GCA_039602395.1 Deinandra increscens subsp. villosa | reverse complement strand
ACAATTACAACAATTGTAACCTAACTCTAAATATTGTACAACTTTGAAACCCTAAAACCGGGTCCAATAAACCAAAATTCAAAATACATAAATGGGCCAAAATAATTAGGCCAACCAGAGAAAAACAAAACACGCCACGACCTAAACAATTATGCAATTTAAAATTTAGGGGTCGGCTGTTAACACACAATAAATTATATAGAATTAAAATAAATAAGTAAATTAATTCTAATTCACAATTTGGATTTAAGTCGAAATTACGAACTACCGGTTACGAAAAGACCAATTCTGGTTTACGTGCGGTGATAATGGCTCTGATACCACTGTTGGGTTTTACAGTGAATATACGGGTTACCGATTTTAATTTTTTATCTGATTAAAACCGATTTAATATGTAAATTAATACTATATAAATTTAGCAGCGGAAACGATTTAAGTAAATACGCGGAAACAACTGTAACAGGATCAATCACCGTACACGACAAACACAGAAAAATTATTTATTTAATATAAATAAATAAAGTAAATTAAAGTAAATATCTAAATGAGTTAGATATACCTTAGCGGGATCCGAGCAACCGCTCGAGACACCCGGATTCAATGGGCTCGCTCTAGGACGAACTGAGACTTCTGACTTGAACCTGCGAGATAGATCATCGACGGCGGCGGCGGCGGCCATAGGCAGCGGCGGCGGTAGTGGCGGCGGTGGTGGTAGAGATACCACGGGCGGTGGTGACAAAACATCCATCACCGGGATGGCAACCGGAACAGTCCCCACGAGGATCTCATTACCGGTGACTGGCGGTGACACGGTGGCGGTGACCGGCGGGTAAAGGGGTGCAGGCCACGACGAGGGGACCGGGTGCAGGCCACGACGAGGGGACCGGGTGCGGCGGCCTAAGCTGCGCCGGCAGCGCGGGACCACTGGCCGGCGGTCGTGTGATGGTACGACGGAGCAGGCGGCGGCGACAGCTCGGGTCGCGGCTTCGGCTTCGGCTCGGGCTGTGGCTTCGGCTCGGGCTGCGGCTGCAGCTTCCTTTTCGAGTCGCAAGCAGATACTGGCTAAACGCGGATCCATCGGAATAGCAATGGACCACGGAGGTGGCATCGGACGGCGGTCGGCGGCGACTTGGGGAAGAGGCGCCGGTTTCGGTCGACGAGGGAAGGGAGAGAGAGAGTTGAGATTTAGGGTTTTGTAACTTGTGTGTCAATTAATCTCCCTCTCCCTTATTTAATTAAAAATCACGGACCGGGGCTCTGACGGACTAGGCCCGGTTGTGATTTCTACTAATCCACCATACTGATTCGTCTTGTTAAATCCAGTAACAAACGATTAGTCCGTTTATTTATTTTGCGGGTATTTTCGGCCGAAACAATTTTATCGTTTTAATTAAATAAATAATCAACATTTATTTAATTAACCACTTATTTCGCTTTAATACTAATTAACAATTAATTAGATTTTGTAGTCCGTTGACTCTGGTGTAACTCTTACGGGTCAATATTGGTCGGGTTCGTTAATTCGTCGGGTTAGGACACCCTGTTTCCAACAAGTTGATGTGCTCTTTGCCTTCGAATGTCTTTCGGTCTAGGTGAAGTGTCTAAAGTTGCTAGCTTTAGGGTTAGTGGCGATAGAGTAGTTTAGGAGACGTCTTGAACTATTGCGTTGATTAATAATTATCCATTTAATTGCAATGTGCTACCCTAATTAGACAAGCCGGGAGGTGATAGTTAGGTTGGGTAGTCGGGCTAGTTAGAGGAATAGGATAACCTTACCTCGGGAGAGGGATGCCCTAGGAAATTAGTTAACTTGCTAATCCTTGTCAGTCATAGTAATTAGTGGTAGCTCCTGCCAACTTAAGGTGCCTTACATTGTTTCGAGGGTGGTTAGGTCTAATTAAGGTCGGATGTACAAGGTGAACTCCTGTTCGAGCGTTAGGATTGTATGCTAGGAAGAACTTAAACGGTGAACTAGCCTCCATCAGATTAGTCATAACCGTTTGAAGTCGTTGGTAGTGATTGGGATTCTGAATCTAGGTGGTACCTTTCTCTGATCTTATTTTCATCCTAAGGTTTCCTCGCTTTCCAGTTGTTAGTTGAAGTTGTTAGTTAATTTAGTTTATCAATTCTAAAAACCCAAAATCCACTCAAATTCCTATTCATTAAGTCCTAGGTTAGTGTCTAGCTACATAGTGTCCTTAGGTTTAATATCCGATCTTCATTAGCTATTCTACAATCTGACAGGTATACTTGGCTTTAGGGTTCAGTTAAGTTTAGGATTTTCGGTAAAATTAGGTGTGTCTAGGTCTAGTTTAGGTCTCGGTTTTAATTAGTATTTTTAGCGTACTTCCGAACACATCAAGTTTTTGGCGCCGTTGCCGAGGATCGAACCCGGGTCACCCGCGTGACAGGCGGGAATACTTACCACTATACTACAACGACAATAACAGACTAACTTAGGTCGTTATTAGGAAATTTCGAGTCTTTCTAGGTTTTTCCGTATCTAGAGTCTTATGATTTCCTTTCTCGAGTCTAGAATTTAAGTTTTTATTTTTTTAGTTTTTAATTTATTTTATTCTTCTTCCATTTTATGCCACACACCCATTCACAAAGGTCCTCCTGATCTTTCACCACTTTCTGATCCCGACAAGGACATTCTTTAACGGTTCCGCGTACTTCACGCGGAATTAGAAGCTTTCATTCTTTCCACTACTCATTCAAAACCATCTATTTCTGCACATATCACACGTGACACTTCTTCCATTCCATATCCTAATCTATCCACCGAGGCGGCCCATGTCACCGCCCACGAGTAAGCCAGCGCCGGTGTCAACAACGCTTGGTTTGCGATTGCTCAAAAACTATTGCCAACACCGCAAATTGGCAAGTTCTGTCACACGTCAAACTGACGTATTTCTCTCGTTTCATCATGATATATACAATACGTTCGCACTCACAGGAATCGCGAATGATATCATCTATCTGCGGTTGTTTCATTTTCCCTTGTTTTGGCTAAAAATTATAAGACTAAATTGAGTAACCAAATTTGCTTGTGAGGTATGGTGCCCTGGATGTTAGGTTTATGAAATCAGATTTGCTCGTTAAAATTCAAGGTTTAAGTAAGTTAAATGGAAACACAAATATTAACTTCCCTGAATGCAATCAAGAACACCAAGATTTGGAAGGGGGAAAAGCCCTTAACCCTTGGATGTCTCCAAAGGGCGCTGGCATAAAAACCCCCTTGGCAACGATAACACACATTGCCCATTTATCTCCACGTGAAATAATTTGGGTACAAGTGTTTGCGGCTTGCTTGCTAAGTGGTAATGTCAGTACAAGTGATCGAGAGTGTGAAAAAACAAAACCTATGTCGCGTTTGAATACATAGATAAGCCTAACTAAACTTTCAAGATTCAAGGGATCTCCTTCCAACGACTTATGGCCGTTGTTTGACCGAGTTTTGTGGCGGGTCTCTTTTCCACACGTGCTTCTGACTTTGACTAGGTTCACATGATTGTTATCTTCCTTCTTGTTCCTTGCTTAATCACATAGAATCAAAGAGAAGGATTAGTAACGCTGCCCTAGCATGCAGGGTATCCGTGCATGCTGGGATTAACTAGATAGATAGATTCAGATTACATTACATCATGGGATAGTAATTAAATAAAACATAAGCAGAAATCCTAGGTAAGGTTACCGAAAGCGCAGTCCCTGTATGCTTGACATCCAGGGGTCCTAAACTGTCGGAGGTTATTAGTAAAAATTTGGGGTCAGAATTCAGGGTATAACAATTGCCCCCAAAATTCGTAGCTTGTTGATAAGATTTACAGCTGTGAATTTTCAAACCGAGATGAGGCATCGTCTCCATCTTAATCTCGTCCGCAGGAATTGCTTTTTCGGTTTCAATCTTATCCCTTCACGTCCTCTCAACCCTGTCACTTCTTTCGCCCATAACTACCCCAGCACTCGAGTATTTTACCTCACCTGAGTCGAGAATTACGAGCACCGATCATCTCTTTCACCCATTCCGGCCAGGTAACTTTCTTTTCTCCAATCCCTATTTCGTTTCTCGAACCATGACCAAGCGTCGAGTCCGTCGAGAACCTGCCGTCTCTCTTGCCAGGGTGGAAGATTTTCTCAATTAGAAATTCATCCTCCATCCCGAACAAGAAAAGTGCACCTTCACCAACGATGAAATCGCATTGGTGAAGAACTCTGGTCTCCTACCTCCTTCTGCTGTCATTAGGACTTTCAACCCCAGGTTGAGGTCGGACTTTGTCTCTCCAACCTAGGTCTGCTTTCTGTTCACCCCATTCACATGGGTTTATCCTTCCCCTTTTCCGGTCTTGTTGTCGAGTTCTTTGAGGCCACATGCCTTTCATATGCCCAAACCCTTCCTGTTGTATGGCGCATCCTGGGAACCCTAGATCGTCTGAACAGTTCTTTTGAACACCTGATCGGCCTGCCGGAGATAGCCCTGGCTTACGAATTGAAATCTCATGGTTCTAGTCGCTTTTTGTTCAAATCCCTTTCGAAGGACATGCAACTCATCCCTAAAGCTACCCAACATCGTGAATGGAAGGGTAAATTCTGTTTTGTCAAGCGTTCCAGCATTCGTGGTGGTCTTCAGCTTCCACAAGCTTGGGTTGTAGAGCGTAGGCATACCTGCATTAGATGTTAGGGTTTTTATTTAAAATTATATGATCCGACCTTGACTTTTGTTGTTTGCAGCGAAGAGTTTGAGGGAGATCGGTCCCGAAGAAGAGGAAACTGAGAGTAAACTTGCAGAAGTTCCTGGGTATCCCCAACTTTGAACGTGCATTCAAGGCAACAGAGCATCAGCCCTCTCTCAACCTACCGTCAGCATGTCGAGTTGTAAGTTACCCTTCGTTTTGTTAGTTTTTTGCATACCTGATTCGCTGACAACCTGGGTTACGTTCTGTTTTGCAGTTTCCCCTGCATACGATATTGACGACCTCGAGGCCACCTTATCCTCTGGGCTAGCTGACGACCAGGACCTGATGATTTTGAGCACCGTCAAGGCTGAACCTACTCCTGTATCCTGAGCCACTACATCCAGAGCCTCTGGACTGAAAAGAGAGACCCTGAAATGGAGACGTCCAGGAAGTCTTCTATGATCTCGGTGCTCTTGACCAAGCTGAAGATGGCCAAGGAGGCAAAGGATGCGGGTCACACTAACGCCAACTGGACTGTGCCCCTGTGGCTCAAACAGTTGCGTACCTTGGGTGGTGCAGTTCCCCAAGGGGACAAGGCTACTGAGATCCAGGGTGCTAAGACAACCCTGCCTGCTGGTGCATATGGATCTGGGACTGGAGAGGCGCAGCTGGTGACCGAGGATGCTGGGGGTGAGAAGGATGCTGGTAAGGAAGCTGTGAAGGAAGGAGATGAAGGCGCTGAAGATGCAGCAGCCGTGTGTACTATTCAATAATCCACGGTCTTTTATCTCTTTTCTTATTTATTGTGAAGCTTTTTAAACAATGTTTTTGTATGGTTGCCAGAGGTTTGATTCCCGGTGTTACAATGCTCCACCCACAGGCTAAGTACCTGTGATTCTGACTTTAAACCACCCTGAGGTGGTTGGACACTTTGCTCCAACCAAGGGGTGGTTACTTTTTGTATATAAATATCTGCTTTTGAACTATATGCTTATATGATATCTTTATCTTTTCTGCACAAACAAACACATAAACATGATAAGAATGTTAAGAAAATAATCCATACCTTCTACATCTTGGGATAGACCCTGAATGCGAAACTCCTTCTTGTGCAAGTAAATGATTTCTTCTATCCTTAGTGCAATTCTGCTTCTAAATGCTTAGTAACAACCTAAGTTGTTGCTTAACCGACATCGAAACCCTATGATTTGGCATTGCCATGCCATCCTAGGTCATGATCACTTAGATAGATCCTACACATGTTAGGAATAAAAAACAACAACTGAGATCAAACCCAAAAATCTTAGGATTAAACCCAATCATAATGGGTTTGGCCCAAACATAATGGGGTCAAGCCCAAACATACTGGGGTTAATCCCGGTGCTGATCCGGCGAACTGGGGTCATGCCCGGTGCCGTACTGACGAATTCTAGGGTCTACCTCGCCCATGTTGTCAACATAGGTCGATCCCATAATCATGGGTCCAATATGTGGGTTAACGTGCGCTACAGGCGGGGTTCGTGCGCTACATGCGATTACCCAAACGTAGAAGAGGTGATATCCTCTCAAACCTTAGAAGGTATACTAGATACCTTGAACGGAGGAGAGATGGCCAGTCTCTAACTTAGGAGAAATACATCCCTGGCTTCATGCATCCAGGGTCAGTTATCTGTTTTCATTCAAGTGCCTCAACCAAAAGAGTTAATAATTTTCTAGGAGAATGATAAAAACGAGTAAAATAAGAATAAAACATAAGTATTTGATAATAATAAAAAATGCAAGAGAAATACCTTGATCAATTCCTTAGTTAGGAGATATACCTGACATGTAGCATCCTAGGACACCAAACTTACATAAGATAGGCTTTCAGATGAATTGTATTCCATGGTCTTGGTAATAATTCACCTTCCATATTGCCAAGCCAGTATGCCCGCTTACCTGCCTCTGAGTCAATTAAGTATGGACCTTCCCATTTAGGGGCTAACTTACGATCCCCTGGATTCGTCGTGTTCCGAAATGCTTTCCTTAGGACCAAGTCTCCTACCCTGAATCTTCGGATCCTTACATGTTTGTTGTAGGTCTTAGAGATTCTTTGTTGATATGCGGCCATTCTCCAGGCAGCTTGTTCTCGTAGCTCGTCCATAGTATCAAGGTCGTTAGCCAAGGATTCTTTATTCGCATCCTGGGTTTGACTGATAACCCTGAATGTTGGGACCACCATTTCTGTTGGAATGACTGCTTCTGTACCAAATACTAAGGAAAACGGAGTCTGGCCTGTGGCATTCTTGGATGTAATCCTATCAGTCCATAATGCTAATGGTAATTCTTCCGCCCATTTTCCTTTCTTCTCCTTGAGCCTGTTCTTCAAATTTTTGATGATGATCTTGTTGCTAGACTTTGCCTGGCCATTAGCCTGAGGATGCACTAGTGTAGAAGTTATCATTTTTATCCCCCAACTTTCACAAAATCCAGTAGTCCTTCTGCCAATGAATTGAGATCCATTTTCACACTTCAAGAAGTAATCAGTCATTGCTAGCATGAAGAATTTACCTCCTGGTGCTCTGGGTAGCTTTCCCACGATGTCCATTCCACATTTCATAAAGGGCCAGGACGCAGGGATAGGATGCAGGGGTTCAGCAGGTTGATGAGGAATATTGGCGTGTCTCTGACAGGCATCACATTTGAGGAAAAAATCGTGGGAGTCCTTTCTCAAGGATGGCCAGAATTAGCACTTTCTCAGGATTTTGGACATTATAGACCTACCCCCTGTATGGTTTCCACAATCGCCTTCGTGGATGTTTTTTAGTACTTCCAGAGCTTCATCATTTTCCAAGCATCTTAGGTATGTACCTGCAACATATTTTTTATACAATTTTCCTTTTATAAGGACGTACCTGGCCATCCTGATTCTTAATGCTCTCGTATCCTTTTCCTCTTTTGGGATGGAGCCATTCTGTAGATAGTCCATAATAGGTCTGGTCCAAGATGACAGTCTATCCTGGGAATTAGGCTGTTATGCATCCTGGGTGTCGGTTCCTAGGACCCTACCCCCAGAATCAGCATCTTCTGAGTTCTCTTGTTGGTTGATTGCTGGACTTAGTATGTGGATTATGGGGATATGTGTATCCTTCATTGCCTTGAATGCTGACCCTAGGTTTGCTAGTGCATATGCTTCAGCTTTTTCATCCCTGGGTATTTGTTGAATGTCGAAAATTTGAAAATCCTGGGATATAGCCTTCACAATTTCTAGGTACTTGACCAGCTTCTCTCCTTTCACTGCATAAGTTCCATTAAAGTGATGAGTTAAAAGTAGGGAGTCGACGTATACCTGGATATTCTGGACCCCAAGATGCAAAGCTAATTGTAGGCCGGCAATCAGGGCTTCATACTCCGCTTCTTTGTTAGTTACCTGGAATCCACACCTAACAGCCTGGGGTATCATGTCCCCCTGTGGCGATTTTAGTATGATTCCAAGGCCTGTCCCTCTGAAATTGGATGCCCCGGTCCAACATCCTGAGAATTCTTCTTGCTGTCGGCTCTGGAATTCTTGATTTGCTTCGTCTTGGATATCACTACTGAAATCAGCCACAAAGTCTGCTAGAGCTTGCGCTTTTATGGTTGTTCTTGCTTCATAGACCGGGTTGTAAGCACTCAACTTCAGGGACCATTTTGCCATCCTTCCTGACATCTCAGGTTTCCTCAAGATAGACTTTATAGGGTAGTTAGTTTTCACATGAACAGTATGAGTCTCAAAATAATGTATAAGTTTAGTAGAAGCCATACTTAGGGCTAGTATAAGTTTTTCCAAATGTGAACACCTGGATTCAGCGTCAAGAAGACTCTTACTTACGTAATATACTAGGTGTTGTTGACCTTCTGCATCCTTGGTTAGGACTGCACTTACCTTGTTTCTTAAAACTGCAAGGTACAATGATAAAGGCTCTCCTGGATTCGGTTTCATCAGGAGGGGTGCAGAAGATAGATATGCCTTCAGATCTTGAAATGCTTGCTTATGTTTGGACGTCCATTCAAATTTCTTGTTCTTCCTCGGGATATCATAGAAATCTTGACATCTCTCCGAGGATTTGGAAATAAACATGTTCAAGGCTGCAACCCGGCCTGTCAGCCTTTGTACATCCTTGGTTGATTCGGGCGACTTAAGGTTCATGACTGCATGAATTTGTTCTGGACTGGCTTCGATTCCTCTTTTGGTCACCATGTAACCCAGGAATTTGCCAGCACCCACTCCAAAATGACATTTCTCTGGATTCAGCTTCATATTGTACTTGTCCAAAATGTCAAAAGATTCTTTAACATCTTGGACATGAGTGCTGACATTCAGGGACTTTACCACCATATTGTCTATATATACCTCCATAGTTTCTCCCAGCTTTTCTTTGAACATCATATTCACCAATCTTTGATAGGTTGCCCCTGCATTTTTCAATCCAAAGGGCATAACAATTTAGCAATAAATACTTGTAGGTGTAATGAATGCTATATCCTCCTTATCGCTCGGCTCCATCTATATCTGTTGAAATCCTGAGGTAGCATCCATGAATGTTAACATTTCATGACCTGCTGTTGCATCTACCATGGAGTCAATGTGTGGCAGGGGAAAAGGGTCTTTATGACATGCACGGTTCAGGTCTGTATAATCCACACAGACCCTCAATTTATCATTTTTCTTTTCCACTACTACCACGTTCGCCAACCATCTTGGGAACTTAACTTCCCCAATCATCTTGTTCTTCAATAGACGGTCTAACTCTTTTTGGATTATCACATACTTCTCAGGAGCATACTTTCTTCTCTTTTGATGCACGGGTCTGTAAGAGGGATCAATACCAAGTTTATGGGTTATAACATCTTTGGATATACCTGTCATGTCTTTAGTTTTCCATGCAAATGTTGACATTCTGGATCTGAGGAATTCTACCAACTCTTTTTCAATAGGGCCAGGATTGTTAGTGCCAATAGACACTTTTCTCCCAGGATGCAAGGGATCCAAGACTATTTGCTTGACATCCTGCTCCCTTGCCTCTAGGACATCCCTGGCCTTCTTCTTTAATTGCTATCCTTGACGAGCTTTGGCTGAGATCTTCATAGATGAAGTGTAGCAGTCTTTCGCCTCCTGTTGGTCGCTGTGGATGGTGACTACTCCCCAGGGTGTTGGCAGTTTGACACATTGATGATAGGTTGAGGGGACAGCCTTCATGTCATGAATCTAGGGTCTGCCCAGGATGATGTTATATCCGGACGGAGCGTCCATGACACAAATGCGTTGTATCGGGTTTACCCCCTTAACATAAACCGGAAGTTTCACCTCTCCCAGGGTGTTCTTGGTTTCGCCACTGAAACCTACAAGGACCGTTGATTTGGCAATGACTTCATCCTGGTATATCCCCATCTTTGTCAATGTTTCTAGCTGGATGATGTTGACAGAACTACCCCCGTCAATCAGGATCCTTTTCACAAAGTGATTAGCTATGTAGAGTGTAATCACGAGCCCATCATGATGAGGGTCCATGACGTTGCACCTGTCATCTTCACCGAAGGTAACGTCTTTCAGATCTACTTGTACTGAGGCTTTGACTGACTTCCTGGGTACGTCTGACTTGGTCTCCCTTGCGTACCTTTTAGCTGTAGAATAAGAAGTGCCACATATATCAGATCCACCAGAAATAAAATAAATTACCTTTGCATCTTGGGAAGGGAACGCTGCTCGCTCAGGACGTCCACGTGATTTGTCTGCATCCTGGGTTTGGTCAGCACCCCTGAATTTTGCAGGCGGGTCAGCGCCCTTAGATTTGTCTTTCTTTCTCCCCAGGAGCTCTTTCAAGAAGCCTTTGCTCAACACTCAGCAGGTAACTGATCTCTTTACGCATGGCTATGCAATCCTCGGTCACGTGGCCAAAGTCTTCATGGTACGCACACCATTTGTACTTATCTTTCCAGGATGCTTGTTTATCTGTCTTCCTGGGCCACCTCGCTTTGTTCCCCAGGTCCTGCATAACATTAATCACACCAGCAATATCAGTAGCAAAACATAATTCATTAAAAGTAGGATACTCTTCACCATCCTCGTCTTCGCCCTGATCGACCCTGTTAACCCTTGGATTATCGGGTTTGGAATAGGGTTTAGGCATCTGGGACCTTGGATGTGCTGGTTCTGATTTCCTATTAGAAGAACCATATCATGGGACAACTTATGCTATTTCCTGTATTTTCATATCCTCTTCAAGCCTGATGAATCGTAGGACCCTATGCCTTACTTCATCTAGCCTGTGATAGGGGTTCTTTACAAGATCTTGATAGAAGGGTGAATCCTTCTTGAGACCCATCTTGAATGCCTGGACAGCGGTAGCCATGTTCATATTGGGGATATCCAAGGTCTCTTTGCTAAACCTGTTTACATAATCCCTCAGAGATTCGTTAGCATTCTGGGTAACCCTGTAAAGATCACTCGTCAGTTTTTTAAAACTGCGACCATAAGAAAACTGGTTATTGAATAAGTTAATTAAATGAGAAAAAGATGTGATAGAAAAGGGTGGAATACTCAGCAACCATTTCAAGGCTGAGCCTATGAGTATTGACCTGAAACCTTTACATAGGCATGCCTCCTTGATATCAGGGGTCATGTAGATCACCTCCATTCTCTCCATATATTGAGCTATGTGTTCCTCTGGGTCAGTTGTGCCATCGTACAGTTTCATACTGGGAGTCTGAAACCTCTTGGGTATTTCCACGTCACATATTAGGGAAGCAAATCTTGAAAGCCGATGACTCGATGGTGCTACTTCAGGAATAGGCTGGACCACTCCAGGAACACTCGAGATCATCTCTTTCAATTTTTGAGTTCCCTTGCCACTGTTGGGCTTAGACCTGCGTCCTGCATAGATTCATTAGTACAAGCATTAAGATTAGGAGCCCCAAGGATGTTACCAACATCCTGGGTAGTAGTGCCCCCAGGATTCGCAGTAGATTCCCTGAATGTAGACATCCTGGGTTTGTCAGCCAAGGTAGTGTAAGCAGTAGCAAATGCAGGCCTTAAATCTACGATTTCAATGTCATCTGCTAGACTAGATCCATTCCCAGGACTGTTGTATTATAGCCTTCTGGCCTGGACAGGAGACACGGGTGTATGATCTACCCTGTTCATTTCTGACCTCTACCTGGCTACCTCTCCAAACATGTCCTGATTCACTTTCTGCTGTTGCTCCATGTACTGTTGTACCTTTGTGAATATGGTACGAAGTTCATCGTTAGAGACCATTACTGGGATCTCTCCACCACGTCCTGATCCTGTGACACCCTAATTGGTAGCCCTGCTAGTGTTGCGGTTCACAGTAGTGGTTGTTGATGTGGTGACCCGTGGCGGTGGAGGAGGAAGAATGGTGCTGGTTGTGGTAGAAGTGCTCGCAGGGGTAGTCGCATTCGAGGTACTTGGTTGTGTTTCCATTTTTTGATAGATTTTTGTGGATAAATCAAGTTAAAAACAAATATAACAAGATTTTGGAAAAATATTGACACCAATTGCCACACGGTGGGCGCCAAATTGTTTTGGCTAAAAATTATAAGACTAAATTGAGTAACCAAATTTGCTTGTGAGGTATGGTTCCCTGGATATTAGGTTTATGAAATCATATTTGCTTGTTAAGATTCAAGGTTTAAGTAAATTAAATGGAAACACAAATATTAACTTCTCTAAATGCAATCAAGAACACCGAGATTTGGAAGGGGGAAAAACCCTTAACCCTTGGATGTCTCCAAAGGTCACCGGCATAAAAACCCCCTTGGCAACGATAACACACGTTGCTCGTTTATTTCCACGTGAAATAATTTCAGTACAAGTGTTTGCGGCTTGCTTGCTAAGTGGTAGTGTGAGTACAAGTGATCGAGAGTGTGAAAAAACAAAACCTATGCCGCGTTTAAATACATAAATAAGCCTAACTAAACTTCCGAGATTCAAGGGATCTCCTTCCAACGACTTATGGACGTTATTTGACCGAGTTTGGTGGCGGGTCTCTTTTCCACACATGCTTCTGACTTTGACTAGGTCCACATGACCGTTATCTTCCTTTACGTTCCTGGCTTAATCACATAGAATCAAAGAGAAAGATTAGTAATGCTGCCTTAGCATGCAGGGTATCCGTGCATGCTGGGATTAACTAGATAGATAGATTCAGAGTACATTACATCCTGGGATAGTAATTAAATAAAACATAAGCAAAAATCCTGGGATAGGTTACCAAAAGTGCAGTCCCTGTATGCATGACATCCAGGGGTCCTAAACTGTCGGAGGTTATTAGTAAAAATCAGGGTCAGAATTCAGGGTATAACATCCCTCACATCTCGAGCAACCATTTGGCTTGAGACTCTTCCGCCTAATTCGATCACCACCTGGGCTGATCTGAAATCAAAATTCCCGAAACAATATCATCCTCCAGCAAAGGCTGCACGTACTCAGGAGGAAATCTATTCCTTCAGGATGGACCCCGATGAGCCTTATTCGGTAGTATACTGATGGGTTTCAGGCATTACAAGCATTTTAACACCCTTCTAAGCAGATGTTCGCAACACGGGTGACGGACTTGGCCATCATCGAAAAGTTCTACAATGGACTTCCTTACTCTGTTCAGAAGGAGTTTAACATTTCATCTGGTGGACACATGATGGAGAAGCTGACCGTTGACGAATGCAAACAACTTTTCGAGAGCTTCGCGATAGCAGAACAACAGACACCCAGAGATCGGAGAGCCACCTTGGCTCCGACTAGATCTCGTGTTCCTTCTACTTCTACCCAGGGTATCCATCACATTGGCTCAGAGACTATGACGCCCAAAGAGCTCGAGAACATCTACAATGCTTTAGAAGAAATTCGACTCCATATTAAAGCCAAATATGAGTTGTGTGAAGGCACGCACGACACCCGAGACTGCCTGCTCGCCCCAACTGAGCAGGTAGATTACATTGCAAACTGAAACCGGTTCGGTAATTCTTTCCAGTTCGGGTGGAGGAGTGGCCAAAATTCAGGATGACGAGAGGGAGGAAACCCACCTGGTTTTCCACCGAGGAATACCGATGGTGGAGGAGATGATGGGTCTTGACTGAAGGAGATGAGAGAGTTGATTGCGAATCAGACCCAGATTCTTCAGCAGATTGTTGCCCGAGATGAGGGGACCCAGAAGAAGCTAGCGAAGCAGCTATTGAGAAATCAGCAAGCTTTGTTCTTGGATCTACAGCGTTCGGTGGGAGATATCACGAAGCAGCTAAAGGAGCTGAATTCCAAAGGGGGTCAATTTCCAGTAGTACTTATAAGAACCCCAATGCTAACGTCAATGCCATCACCACTAGAAACAGGAGAATAGTTGAGAGTCCATCACCGGCATTAGTTGAGGGGGAGCCAGTTGATGAGGAGTTAGAGTTAGAGACGTCTAACGGGAGGGTGCATCCATGCGTAAAGCTAGCAAGTACCGCACCAAACATCGAGGCTGACGGAGTGAAAGAATCGTCATCATCCAGAGAGAAGCTGATGAAGTGGGAGGCAACAAAAGAGAAGAAGAGAGTGAGATTTGCAAGCCAGACTATTACATCCGATGACCTAAAGCGTGTGCCTTATCCTGAACGCTTAATTCAACAAAGGAATGCATATGAGTACGGTTAGTTTCTAGATATTCTTAGGCAGCTTAGGATTACATTACCTTTTACTGAAGTTCTGAATAAAATGCCTAAGTATGCAAAAAAAAATTAAAGATATGCTCTCTAATAAAAAGAAACTTGCATCTTTGTTCGATATAACTCTTGATGCTAAGTGTTCCACTGTAGTCCAGAATAGATTACCCGAGAAGCTAAATGACCCAGGGACTTTTACTATTCCTTGTGTTTTTGGTAGTTCATATGTGACATTTGCATTAGCCGATCTAGGTGCTTCTATAAATGTGATGCCTTATTTTGTTTTTTAGCACCTAGGATTAGGAGAGTTAGCGCCAACTTTGATGAACATATCTTTAGCAGATAGATCGATTGTGAGACCCAAAGGAATAGTGGAAAATGTACTTGTGAAAGCTGATAAATTTATGTTTCCTCTAGACTTTGTGGTAGTTGATAGTGATTATGATGCTAGATGCCATCTTATTCTAGGCAGGCCTTTCCTTAAAACTGCATGTGCTTTAGTGGATGTGTTTGAGGGTACCATAACTTTGAGGGTTGATAATGAGAGTGTTATGTTTAAGGTTGGTAACCAGGAGGATAGTGGGACAGAGTCTGTGTGCTTACTAGGTACTTTTATGTCTTTCATAGATCTAGTGGTGGTTGGCAATCGGTTAGAGGATAAGAGATAGTTAAGGATGAGTGTGGAGAGAACACCGGGGGTTTATAAGAAAAAGCTAAAAATTTTGATCCAATAGGAGAAACCGGTGCGGTGGAGAGTGAACAAATGGTTGAAGTAGTTAAAGATGAGGTTGTGGTAGAGCCTAATTATAAGGAGGAATCCGGGAGTGAGGTGATTGTTGATGAGGTTTTAAATGACCCATTAGGAGAATCCGGTGCGTTGGTTAGTGTGGATAAGGAGTTGATAGTTGAAAAGGTAGTTAATAAGTCCACACTTGGTGATCTAGGTGTTTTTGAGGAGGATATAGAGTTTAGACCAAGTGTGGGAAAGTTGGTAGTATTTGCTAGTATCCATGACCCAGAAATGAGTTTCTTAGGTACAATTAGATTTCTTCCGGGTAGATACAAACATTGGAAAGTTAAAAAGTTGTTGAATTTGGTGAATTTTAGTAGATGGGTGGTTGTGAAAATATGGTTGGTGCTTAAGGTGAAAAATCGGGTCAATACTGGTAGTTGTGTGCTTAGGGATGTGAAATCCAAGCCTGTGGATGGAATGGGAGGTTGGACAGTTGATAAGAGTTGAATTGTTAAAGTGCCCGGGCTGTACATTGTGTAAATTTTTCTTTAATTTCTGCAATTTTTCGTTGTCGTGCATTTTTTGACTTTTCGGTTTTGTGTTTTTCGGTGTTTGCAGGAATTTCGGGAGGCTCACAATTATGGGGGTGTGTCTAGAGGATTTCCAGGTATGATTTAGTGGTCAAATGTGTAGGGTTGCTGAAAAGTTCGACCAAAGGAGTTTGGGATGAACAAAAGGAGATAGAATATTTTTTAGGCCAAATTCCAAAAGTTCCCTGAAAAAATCCGTTCTACGCGTATCGGGTAGAGGGTAAGTATCGGCAGGCGATACGCATGGAGGATGCATTCGAGTCCGTTTATCCGCTCTTTTAAGCGTATCGCCTGGGAGATGCTGAGGTTTAGGCGATACGCCTAAAGGAGGTATTCAGGATAATTTTTGACATTTATTTTTATTTATTTATTGTTTACCGAATTTGTTTTGAGCCGACTGCGTGTCATGTTATGAGTCTTTGAAGTCCAGGTGAGCCCGTTTCAATTTGTTTTTTTATATATTATTTTGTTCTTTATTTTTTTATTTTTCGTGATTAATTGTTTTTCGTCGAGTGTGTTTGGTGTCTTTGTTTTACAGGTTCGATGATATTCGCTTTGGGATGCTCATGAAGATTCAATGGAGAACCTGGGATCGAACTCACATGTCCTTCATCTACATTAGCAATCAGGGGAGTTTGTTCCATCATTTAATTAATTTCTTATCATTTTCATTTGTATTTTTATTTTCTTTTTAGTGTGTTTTTGTTTTATTTTTATTTTATTCTCATGCACATTAAGGAAAATGTATCGTTTAAGTGTGGAGATGGGAAGATTATATCTTGGTCTTTGAGTCTTGTGTGTTTTTATTTTTAGTTTTGTGTCTTTAAAAAGCAAAAGAAATTACAAATTCTAAAAATCCAAACTAAATTGAAAATTTCAGAATATGTTCCTGATTTTTGCTGTACCATAATGGAAAATGATAATACAACTAGGGGTCAATTATCTACTTGAATGTGCTTAATTGAAAAAAATATATATAATAATTGGTTGCATGTTAGCGAGTTTCGATGTATTGGTAGGCCCAGCTGATCCTTTATGCTTAAAAATCCTTATGTGTTGATTATGAATATAATATAAATAAAAAATTAACCAGGATGCTTTTAGTGGGTTCCCGCCTTGATTTGATCGATGTAACCGAAACTATCAAAATTGGAAGATAGGTACCTTAGTATTTTGATAGATATATGTCTCTTAAATACAAAGCACGCCCTTGTCTTTTTATGAGAATAAATCCGACATTGGTGGCGCTTGAAATTGGAAGATAGGTACCTTAGTATTTTCATAGATATATGTCTCTTAAATACAAAGCAAGCCCTTGTCTTTTTATGAGAATAGGTCGAAGCCTATGTGTCTCCCTTCGGGATAGCGACTTGAAGGATACGGTTCTAGGTTAGGTAGGAGTTAGATTTACATGCAACCCATCGGTATCGCTACTCAGTGGATGCATCCATGAATCGATATAGCTCAAAATAGCATATCATTCATCCATTATTCAATTATATTTGAAACATATATATATATTTAAATACTAAGGTAGGGAAATCTAAACAGTTTAACCCATGCCTTGAAATCTTGAGATGGGTAGAGGGTAAAGTTGTGATTTTTAAGTGTGGGACCCATTAGGTTGTCTGATGCCATATTAAATAATAAATAAGATTGACACATTTAGGGTTAAGGATCGGTGGTTGGGTTTAATTGGACCGAAATACCGGTAATCGAGTTAGACTAATGTTAATGTAATTGAAATATGAAATCTGATAATTTATAAGTTAGAAATTGAATGCTCTGGTTATGATCCTATTTGCGGCATTTTTTCGGGGACGAAAAATGGATAAGTGTGGGGATGTTTGATGTATTGCAAACACATCCTATATTTTAATGTAAATTGTATAGTAATCGAGTCAGTTCTTGGTCCAATTTAGGTCATTTTATGTGTTTTTAGTTATTCTGTGTGATTGAGTCTTAATTTATGTTTTGTTATGTATTTTATAGGTAACTGGTGAAGTCCCGAGGCCACATGAAGAACGGAGAAGAAAATATGCAAAGAAAAAGAAGAAATGCTTAAAAGATAGAAATGGGTGTATAGCCTACTGGTGAAGTGGAATCGGGAGATACGTGAGAAATGATGGTCAACGGAAGTCAAAGTCAGCTAAGAGCCCGGCTATTTTTTCGCATTAGAGCCCCAGGCATATCGCCTGGGGATGTTGAACTGGTACGCGAGAGTGGAGAAACCTGAAAAACTTAATATGTTCACTTTAAAATCGATTTTAGGGTTTTACTTCACATGACTTATGATTGGCGACGATTCCAGAGGCTCCAAGGGACGATTTTGAGAATAGAGAAGGCTAGGAATCAAGGTGAATTCATCGGTGGATCCAATCTTCATCCCAAATCATTATCGGTTCATCGCTTTATTCTTCCATTCTTGTTAATTTCTAGACTTGATCATGTTTGATTTCAAAGACCCAATTTTTATTATGTTTCCTGTAATTGACATGATTATTGGCTAGACTTTTTAGTACCATCTAGACTTATTGTGATGAATTTTCATTATTGATGACTTTATTCGATTTGTGACTAATTGATTGATGTGCAATTCTATTAAATTCCATTGTTGCGATGATTGTATGCATATGTGTATTGTGAGCAGATTTATAATTGTTAGTTGATGTGCTATTTGCCTTCGAATGTCTTTCGGTCTAGGTGAATTGTTTAAAGTTGCTAGCTTTAGTGTTAGTGTCGATAGAGTAGTTTAGGAGACGTCTTGAACTATTGCGTTGATTAATAATTATCTATTTGATTGCAATGTGCTCTCCTAATTAGATAAGCCGAGAGGTGATAGTTAGGTTGCGGTAGTCGGGTTAGTTAGTGGAATAGGATAACATTACCTCGGGAGAGGGATGCCCTAGGAAATTAGTTAACTTGCTGATCTTTATCAGTCATAGTAATTAGTGGTAGCTCCTGCAAGCTTAAGGTGCCTTAGATTGTTTCGAGGGTGGTTAGGTCTAGTTGAGGTCGGTTGTACCCTCAATGTGAACTCATGTTTGAGTGTTAGGATTGTATGCTAGGAAGAACTTAAAAGTTGAACTAGCCTCCATCATATTAGTCTTAACCGTTTGAAGTTGTTCGTAGTGATTGGGATTCTGAGTCCCTTTCTCTGATCTTATTTTCGTCCTAAAGTTTCATCGTTGTTAGTTGAAGTTGTTAGTTAATTTAGTTAATCAATTCTAAAAACGCAAAATCCAATCAAATTTCCCATACATTAAGTCCTAGGTTAGTTTCTAGCTACATAGTGTCCTTAGGTTTGATATCCGGTCTTCCTCAGCTATTCTGCAATCCGACAGGTACACTTGCCTTTAGGGTTCGGTTAAATTTAGGATTTTCGGTAAAATTAGGTGTGTCTAGGTCTAGGTTAGGTCTAGGTTTTAATTAGTATTTTTTTTAGCGTACTTCCAAACACATCTATCACTAATCTTCAATGATCCTTCCCCGTCTGTTAATGTCACCTAATATCGTCGACTAGTCGGGTCACTCCAATATGTAGTATTCACTCGCCCCAATATCTCTTTTGCTATTAATAAACTTTCCCAATTCATACATACTCCCCGCCAAACCCATTGGCAAACTCTCAAACGTGTCCTCGGGTATCTAAAAGGTACCATCCATCATGGTCTATTCCTCACTCGCCATTCTCCTCTCACGCTCTCGGTCTTCTCAGATTTGGATTGGGGTGGTGTTAATGATGTCGGACGATCTACCACAACTTATTTATTATACTTGGGAACTAATATTGTCTCTTGGAAATCTACACGGCAAAAGTCCGTCTCTCGATCTTCAACCGAGGCTGAGTATATAGCTATAGCAAATGCCTCTGCAGAAGTACTTTGGTTACAAAAATTATTACAGGACCTTACCATTACTACATCAGTTACACCCACCTTTTTTTGTGACAACACCGGTGCCACGTACCTATGTGAAAACCCGGTCTATAATTCTCGCATGAAGCACGTCGCACGCAACTACCAATTTGTCCGTGAACAGGCAGCGAGTGGTCGTCTTTGTGTTTTTCACATCAATTCTCAGGATCAACTTGCTGACATCTTAACCAAGCCTCTTTCACGGACTCCCTTTCTTCGCAGCCGTTCCAAGATTGGTGTCTCCGATGGATTCTCCATCTTGCGGGCGGGGCGTATTAACACTATTGTAAATAATTAGTTATAGAAGTAAATATAATTTAAATTTTCAATTCAAATATATTTAAATAGTTAGTCAACATGTAATTAATTTAGGTTGCTAGCTGTACTCCTTAATTTTCTCCCTCAAAGTTGTAATGCCATTATATATGGCTATGACTTTTAATGAGAAATCAATCTTTGCAATCACTATACTATCTCCCAATAATTCTTTGTATCCAAAAGTTACTCATTTAATCATATGCATTAGAATCATTATTGTGTCCGTTAAAGCTTTCATCTTGTTTCTAGAATCGCATTTGCAATCAAACTCCGTACAATTGTGGGTGCTAATTGATATCATTCAAAGAGATAAAGGGACTTACAAAAGAAAACCCTAAAAAAACTAGGACAAGCATAAAAAGATACAATGGCGAGCAAAAACACACAATGAGCTAAAAAGTATAAATTTTATAACCTAAAAGTTAAACTCTAAAAATCTAAGATCACTAAGTTTGACGAGCTTGTTCCAATGGCGCTGTAATGAGTTCAATCGAAGTTCATTTGAGCCGGTTTACGAACTTCTAAAATCATTTTTAGACTTTTTAGAATAAGAAGTGTTTTTTAATGACAAAGATTTATTAAAAAGATGATGGTTAGAGAAGCCTAACCAAACATCAAAAAGTCAAGTTACATGAATATGAATGGGATTTAGCCACTAAAAGATGACGATAAGAGAAGCTTAACCAAACATAAAAAATAAATGTGACAATAATAAGTGTTTTTAGTTCAATTTAACTCTAACTAAGGTATACTTTCATACTCCTCTGGATTTGATACCCTACTTAATCTAGTTATCTAGATTGATTAGGTTTTGAGCAGGCCATGACAACCGCACAATACTACAAAAATTACATTATAAAAAACGGTTATTTTAACTTTTCGAACCGTTGTCTATTATAGCGTTGTTTAAAATATAAAACCGTTGTTTAAAATAGTTTGTAAAATATTATATAAGGGAAAGGATCATGCGAAAACGCATATATCTTGCGAAAACGCGAAAACCATCTTAAAACCAACATAACTTTTTCATACGTTAATATATTTTTTAAAAAGTTTCACCAAAAGTCTTATAATTATGTTATCTTTAATTCTATAAGAACAAAAAATAAAAAGTTAACGTTTTTTTCATTTTTTTCTGTGATACACATGTGTACCACAAAATAAAAACTCATACTTTAGTATGAGTTAATATTTGTTTTCTCTAAGACGCACCATATGTGTTATATTTATGTCATTTTTTGTGTTTTTTTAATGATACACATGTGTACCACACCAAAAAAAACCCTCATATATGTGGTATACATTACTAGTTTTATAAGGAAATTGCAACATAAGTCTTATAGTTATGTTATCTTTATATCTAATGAAAAAAATAACACTTTATAACTTTTTTTAATTATATTTGCACATGTGCATTATGTTTCATTATCATTAGTACCATAAGTGTTTTTGTGTTTTTAATATGTTTTTAACATAAGGAGTGTTTTTACACATGATAATTCGTTTTTTGTGCAGTAGTAATGATGATGATACACATGTGTATCACATGTGATACACATGTGTATCACACGAAGAAAAAAAAACGTTAATTTTTTTTAATATTTGTTTCCAGAATTGAAGATAACGTAATTCTAAGACATTTGGTGCCAATTTTATGAAAAAACATCAACGTATGAAGAAGTTATGTAGGTTTTAATATTGGTTTTCGCGTTTTCGCAATATACAGGATTTTCGCAGGATCCTTCCCCTATATATATATATATATATATATATATATATATATATTGAAATAATAACATATTAACCAAAAGTAGAAATAAACAAAGTAACAAAGTACTAAAAACTAATAGAAAACTTACATTAACCATTTTCCACTCTATCGTCTCTCCAATAGCCTCTTCAATTATCTTTGTGATCACATAACTCATTTCATCTTTGTCTTTTCTAATCGAGTGAAAACCTTTCTTTTTCTGGTGATATCCTCGTCGGCGTTCTCTCTCCTTTGATGGGCGATCATCGCCCCCCCCCCCCCTCTACCGACGTCGGCTGGTGGCCGGATAAACAGCCGTCCTCCAAACCTTCCTTCTTCGATAAAGATGTTGATCAATGGTTCTTCCCCAAGAAGCGCATTCGTCAATCTTCCCGTCCTATTGACGTGATTTCCGATCGCAACATGAAGGTTAGTGACCCCGGTTTCAACGAATTAAAAAAGGCTTCGTCATCCCTTTTTATCACAAATTTTCCTCCTTCCTCCACGTCTCAAGATTTGCAGAAACTTTGTGAATAATGGGGACACGTTTATATATCACGAAGGCTGTCTAAATCGGGTCGCCGTTTCCGTTTCATGCGTTTCATTGCGGTAAACGATTTGAAAGCTTTGATCGATAATATTCGGTCATCTTGGTTAGGATCATATCACCTTTATGCGGATTACGTGCGGTCGACAAACCTATACATGCGAGCTGCGGCTGCCTCGAAAACAACCCATGTTCACTCCAAAACGACGTCGTCGGTTCCTAGGTTGTTCCGAATGCGGATGTTCATACTGCCTCCGTTATGGCTAAAACCTTAGCGGAGTTGCTTAAACCAATTGTTTCGCAAAAGCCGTCCCCTATTTCCACTGCTCAAAAGAAACGAATCACCGTCAACCAAAACGATTGCATTGATCCCAAAGAGGCTAACTTCATTATGGGTTGTAACACCTATGGTAAAACCCTCGAGCTCGGAATATATAATCTCAAGAAAAATAAAAATAAATGAGGAGAGGAGAGTGGGACCGGCTGCCCGTAACAGAACTTGCGGAAGCAAACAGATAGATAAAAGAGTAGATAAGGGCTCAAAACAACATACGACCCGTCCAACAAACATAACTAGAGCCATGTCGGCTGTAACATAGAGCATGTTAAGTCTTACATGCAAGCTTCACAAATAAACTAAGCCCAGGGACACCCTAAGGCTACAAGTACGGTGAAGGCACAAACAAACAACACAAGATAGTCATGACACTCACAAAAACGACATAATAACAAGATAATCCCCAAAACCCACAACACCATCTCGTCCCAAAACCACAACGTGACTTCCGCCATAGCTTTACTTACCTGCACATGAACCAAAAAGACGTCAATAACGAAAAGTTGTTGGTGAGTCGTAGCGCATTTGACTCATTTTCGCAACCAAAACTTGTTTTCAAAAATATTGTGCCTGCTATAAATTCTTATGGTTAAACTAGCACGCGAGAAGGGTAAACGGACCAGTGGCCGTCACCGCTCC
Organism: Deinandra increscens subsp. villosa; assembly: GCA_039602395.1. NCBI lineage: Eukaryota > Viridiplantae > Streptophyta > Magnoliopsida > Asterales > Asteraceae > Deinandra > Deinandra increscens. The sequence continues at coordinate 27,657 of JBCNJP010000270.1, read as the reverse complement.
CCATGACTAGGCATATACGCCATCACCCAACCTCTAATGGATCAACAAGAACGGGTATGAGACACCTTGATCTACCTCTACAGCTGTATTGGTGCATTATATGTCTTTGTTGCCCCACACGGACCTAAATTAACCACGCTAATCTGTCATGAACGTCACGTAACATGCAGTAAATTTATAACACGGTAACACATACCTAAGCACAGTAACAAGTAACACAACAAGACATGGTTCATATACACCCCAAAACATTTAAATAAAAGTTGGGGAAAAGCTATCAACTCGCAGATTGCAACGGGCAGAAAAACTATAACGTCACCGGGAGGAGGAAATCCAAGGTCCAACGATTGTATCACAGATGCGAGTCTAAAAATATATACATTAATATATATCAGAACCTAAACCAAAACCAAGAACGTTTACACAACGTTTGGTGAAAACAACAACACGAACGGGAAGTTGCAAATATTCCCGGGAATGTACCGAGAGGCCAAAATATCCATACGAGATCCTCGAGTCCAACCGGGTGCTGAAATATCACCATTATAATTCCACGTGACTCTACTCGTAAAAATAACAAAACTAGGTGCTCGGTAATTTCCCAAACACAAAACAAAATTAAATCATGAAACTGTCCAGGGACACATGAGGACCTCGAGCAAACCAGAAAAACATCCCATGCAGTCCTCATGGGTGGTCAACAGACCATGTTGATTTTCCAGGCTATGAGGACCGCGAGCAAACCAGCAAACGAAACACACGCGGTCCTCATCGACTATTTTGTCATTTAGTGAATTTTTCCCATTTTGCATTTTTTAGCTCGTTTCGACAACGGGGTTTTGTTCCAACATGTTCCAGTAGCCAAATATCAAGAATTTAGGCACTGAGGCCCTATCCAACCAAAGTTACAAGTCCCGGTTTTGTTCCAAATTTACCCAAAATCATATTGCAAGCGGGTTTAACCAATTTTAATCATTCCAACATTTTGGTTTCCACCTATGGACTGATCCTAACTCAGGTTTAGGGCCAAGAGCCACTGAGATCATCCAGGTGGCATTAACCCATTTTGAAAAGTCCAAAATACTCGGTTTTCGGGTTTTTTTAACACAAAACTACAAACACCGCCTCCACCCAATTACTAATCTCTTCCTATGTGACAATCTTGTCACTGAGATGGTGGGTTTCCCAGGCCAAATATTCCAGAAGCATCAACAAACCCGAAAATAGACATGCATGCATAAAAGACTTGTACCTTTAGCAACAAAACTTGTACCGAGCTTCTCCAAGCGGGTTTTTCAGTTCTCTAAGGTTCTTGATCACTCCAGAAGCTGAATCCACCCTGCATGCATCATTAAAACCGATTTTAGGCAATGGATCATCTAAAAACTTGATATAAAGCAAAACCCGACACAAACTAACCTTGGATTGCAACACGAACACTCCCACAAGCCTTTGATCACTCTTGATCAGATATGAAATGCCTTTAGAAACCCTAGAAACTCCTTGTCAGTAGAGGATTACAACAAAACCATGCTCAAATTGGAGAAATGGGTGAACTAGAGGCTTACCCGAGCTTCGTGGAACTTGTATATGTGCTTAAATCTTCACACCCGAGGCTTCCTTTGGCCGGAAATGGTCTCCACAGGGGAATACCAGTCGAAAACTTAGAGCTCTCTAAGTTAGGAATGAGCAAATGAGCAGAAAATGAGAGAAATCTCATTTTTATACTACTGGGCATCGATGAGGACCGCGAGAGGTGCACAAACATACCCCCATGCGGTCCTCATGGGGTAAAAACACGCGGATCCTGACCCAGTGACCTGACGGGTCATGAGGACCGCGAGATGTTGAACCAGAGAGGGCATGCGGTCCTCATGCCTTCCAGGAAAAAAAATTTATTTTTATTATTCTTGAGATTATATATATCCGAGCTCGAGGGTTTTACCATAGGTGTTACATCCTTCCCCCCTTAAAAGAATTCCTCCCCGGAATTCACTTAGGCTCAAAAAGGTGCGGGTATTTCCTACGCATGTCAACCTCCGATTCCCAAGTATGCTCGGGTCCACGCCGAGCATCCCACTTAACCTTTACCATTGGAATCTTCTTTCTGCGTAATTTATTCATAATCCGTTCCACAATCTCTACAGGCTTCTCTGTAAATTTAAGTTTTTCATCCATGCGAATTTCCTTCAACGGAATTGCTAGAGTCTCATCAACTAAACATTTGCGCAAGTTAGACACATGAAACACGTCGTGAACTCCACTGAGTTCTTCAGGTAAATCCAACTGGTAAGCTACGCTACCCACTTTAGATATGATCTTAAAGGGTCCAATATAACGAGGACTTAACTTGCCTCTCTTTCCAAACCGAATAATCCCTTTCCAAGGGGATATTTTAAGCATTACCATATCTCCTTTCTTGAATTTCAATGGCCTACGACGACGATCGGCATAACACTTCTGTCGATCCTGTGCGGCTTTGAGCTTTTCTCGAATTTCTCGGACCTTATCATTTGTAGCCATAACTAACTCTGGTCCCGTAAGTTGCCCTTCTCCAACTTCAGACCAACACAACGGAACTCTACATTTCCTGCCATATAGAGCTTCAATCGGCGCCATTTCTATACTAGAGTGATAACTGTTATTATATGAAAATTCTACCAACGGTAGGTGGGTGTCCCAACTGCCACCGAATTCCATCACACATGCTCTCAGCATGTCCTCTAAGGTTTGGATGGTTCTTTCACTCTGCCCATCCGTCTGTGGATGATACGCTGTGCTCAGCTTCACCTTTGTTCCCAAGGCTTCCTGAAGACTTTGCCAGAAATGGGAAGTAAATCGGCTATCTCTATCAGACACAATTGATAATGGGACTCCATGCCTTGACACAATTTATTTTACATAGATCTTGGCCAATTGTTCTGTGGGGTAAGTTTCCTTAATTGGTAAAAAGTGAGCTGACTTTGTCAATCGGTCCACGATTACCCAAATAGCATCATTATCACTCCTAGTTTTAGAAAGCTTGGTTACAAAATCCATAGTCACCATGTCCCATTTCCACTCGGGTATTTCTAATGGTTGAAGTAAACCAGCGGGCTTCTGATGCTCAGCTTTTACCTGCAAACACGTATGGCATTTCCCAACATACTCGGAAATTGCTCTCTTCATCCCTGGCCACCAATAGTGGGGTCTCAAATTCTGGTACATCTTATCATTACCAGGGTGCATCATATACATGGACTTATGCGCTTCACGAAGGATTATTTCATGGAGACCGCCTTCCTTCGGCACCCAGATTCTATTTCCTAGTCTAAGGATACCATCGGGTCCCTTAGTAAGGCGACCCACGATGGTCATCATTTCTTCCTTTCTATTCACTTCTGGATCAGTTATTTGCGCGTTTTGGGCTTTCAAAATTTCATCAATCAGATCAGCACGCACATCTATTCTCATCGCACGAACCCTCAGAGGCTTGGTTCTTTCCTTTCTACTCAATGAGAATAGATGTGCGTGCTGATCTGATCGATGAAATTTTGAAATCCCAAAACGAGCAAATAGCTGATCCAGAAGTGAATAGAAAGGAAGAAATGATGACCATCGTGGGTCGCCTTACTAAGGGACCCGATGGTATCCTTAGACTGGGAAATAGAATCTGGGTGCCGAAGGAAGGCGGTATCCGTGAAATAATCCTTCGTGAAGCGCATAAGTCCAGGTATATGATGCACCCTGGTAATGATAAGATGTACCAGAATTTGAGACCCCACTATTGGTGGCCAGGGATGGAGAGAGCAATTTCCGAGTATGTTGGGAAATGCCATACGTGTTTGCAGGTAAAAGCTGAGCATCAGAAGCCCGCTGGTTTACTTCAGCCATTAGAAATACCCGAGTGGAAATGGGACATGGTGGCTATGGATTTTGTAACCAAGCTTCCTAAAATTAGGAGTGGTAATGATGCTATTTGGGTAATCGTGGACCGATTGACAAAGTCAGCTCACTTTTTTCCAACTAAGGAAACTTACCCCACAGAACAATTGGCCAAGATCTATGTAAAAGAAATTGTGTCAAGGCATGGAGTCCCATTATCAATTGTGTCTGATAGAGATAGCCGATTTACTTCCCATTTCTGGCAAAGTCTTCAGGAAGCCTTGGGAACAAAGGTGAAGCTGAGCACAGCGTATCATCCACAGACGGATGGGCATAGTGAAAGAACCATCCAAACCTTAGAGGACATGCTGAGAGCATGTGTGATGGAATTCGGTGGCAGTTGGGACACCCACCTACCATTGGTAGAATTTTCATATAATAATAGTTATCACTCTAGTATAGAAATGGCGCCGATTGAAGCTCTATATGGCAGGAAATGTAGAGTTCCGTTGTGTTAGTCTGAAGTTGGAGAAGGGCAACTTACGGGACCAGAGTTAGTTATGGCTACAAATGATAAGGTCCGAGAAATTCGAGAAAAGCTCAAAGCCGCACAGGATCGACAGAAGTGTTATGTCGATCATCGTCGTAGGCCATTGAAATTCAAGAAAGGAGATATGGTAATGCTTTAAATATCCCCTTGGAAAGGGATTATTCGGTTTGGAAAGAGAGGCAAGTTAAGTCCTCGTTATATTGGACCCTTTAAGATCATATCTAAAGTGGGTAGCGTAGCTTACCAGTTGGATTTACCTGAAGAACTTAGTGGAGTTCACGACGTGTTTCATGTGTCTAACTTGCGCAAATGTTTAGTTGATGAGACTCTAGCAATTCCGTTAAAGGAAGTTCGCATGGTTGAAAAGCTTAAATTTACAGAGAAGCCTGTAGAGATTGTGGAACGGATTGTGAAGAAATTATGCAGAAAGAAGATTCCAATGGTAAAGGTTAAGTGGGATGCTCGGCGTGGACCTGAGCATACTTGGGAATCGGAGGTGGACATGCGTAGGTAATACCCGCACCTTTTTGAGCCTAAGTGAATTCCGGGACGGAATTCTTTCAAGGGGGAAGGATGTAACACCTATGGTAAAACCCTCGAGCTCGGAATATATAATCTCAAGAAAAATAAAAATAAAATTTTTTTCTGGAAGGCATGAGGACCGCATGCCCTCTCTGGTTCAACTTCTCGTCGTCCTCATGACCCGTCAGGTCACTGGGTCAGGATCCTGTAGAAACGAGAAACGATCTTACTACTGCGTGTATCAATCAATCATAACGAAAACGGATGTAAATAAGAGAAATCTTATTGATCACTTGAAGATACAATGAAGTTCTCTCTAGTTTCTCTCTCTAGAAACACACACAGAAAGGTGTAGAATGACTGAACTGGTTAAGCTAACATTCTAACACACACCTATTTATAGTAAGTGACTAAACGCCCAACGTACCAACTGGTACGCCGGACCACATGATCCGCTGGATCATGTGGTACGCCACTAACCAAATAGTCACTACAATTCATTCTAAGACTCGCTCACATAGATACAATACACGAGACACTCATAGCATAGGAATATGCTCTAACAAACTCCCCCTTAACGTGTAGTGTATCTATTCTCTAACTAAACTTCAGTCTTTAATCTTCAACATTGCTGCATCCGATCTTTGACTTGAAATCTTGTCAGAAATAGAGCTTGCATGACTGAATCACTCTTGAATCAACTTTGAACTTCAAGATCCACTTGTGAAAAATACTTCATACTCTCCCTCTCACCATGCTTGAGTCTTTGAAACACATAACCTGCAATTTCAGAAGACAGAAACGCGGTTTCCTTTTTCTTTTGAAAATTAAATTAATCTTGGCGCAAAACTTCTCTTTTGAGAATCCAAAATCCAAGATATAGATTTGAAATTTGATTTCGTATCACATGTCGATTGGTCGAAAACAAATAAGAAATAAGATCTTTTTGGCTTTTTGAAACTTTATATCAAAACACACCAAAAATCTTTTTGAACTTTTCAGAAATGAAACATAAATGCAATACTGAATCAGACACTATTTTTGTCTTTTGCAAGAAAGATCACAACTTGGGATCATATTGGTCATATCATGCTGAACTACAGTTCAATTTCAATTACTTCAGCACACAAGTCATATCGATTACCGGTATAATTTGTCCATCTTAAACTCAGGCACAATCATACTCATAACATCTGGATATGTTATTGTATTGATTAAGTTTGCTTTGACCAGTGTACCCCACACTATCAGACATACTCAGATATGTTTTTTTTTCTTTTTATATCACACTTTGTGATTTCATTTGCGATTTAATCACATAATGATTGTATTCATGATTTAGTCAACTGTGTTCCATGCAAAAAGAAATAAGAACGTTAAATCGTCTACCTTAAGGTCGATCTTTCGATACGCAGATAAGGCCTCGGATTTAACAAAATAAGAAAATAAAACAAGTTGAAATTGTATAACCCAACAACAATCAGGTCGGTATTCCCATACACGCAGAGAAAGTCCGATGAGTTATACGAAACACCAAAGAAAATAAAGCAGAACGTCAAACGAACAACAATCAGGTCGATCTTTCGATACGCAAAGAAAGTCCGATCGTTTGACAAAATAAAGAAAATCAAACAAGTTTAAATCTTTGCAAAATGAACACATGTATACACAGTGACTTCTCATTTTCTTTTTCACATTTTTTTTCTTGATATCATGAGACATGCATCAAGATGTTGTTCACTTGGTCAAGCATTAGTATTTAATGTGTTTATCACATCTGTATACTTTCTGATTTAATGCCGAGCCTACCAAGCACATCGAGCAATGATCTTATGGTTTTTTCATCTAGTTTATCCATGAGTCAGACACGTAAGCCAATGTACCATCATTTCCCAATCATGTTGGATACAATTTCTCATTTTTCAATGTTTTTGTATTTTTCTTTTTTTCTCCCCCTTAAAATGACAACTCTATTTTTGGATTTTCATGTTAACACAAACAAAAACATAAAGACGCTATTTTTGGTTTTCAATTTTCTCCCCCTAAACTACATACGAAATGTAAAAGAAAGAAAATTGACCTTTCGACATGGATACCTTTCAAGTTTAGCTTTCAGAAAAATTTCAGTGTTGAAATTTGATATGACATGTAATTTAAGTTAAATCAGCAGAATACTCCTCCATCAGCAACTTTTCAATCACCGATAGGTCTTCTAGAAGTACCTGCACACTGGTCAAACACATCAGTTTATAAATGACCCGAAGCGAATTGCTTCTGGTCGACCAGTATCTTGATCTCCTTTTGAAACCACTTTAGGTTTCCAGTGTTGTTGTTTTGGTAAAACAGTATCTGATGAACCGGTCACAGTCGATTGTGATGAACAACCTACATATGGAACATTTTGAAAACGAGGAATAAATCTTCCTTGAGTTTTGAAAAATGTAGGTTGTGGAAATTCATCAAACACTCTGCCATATTCATCAATGAATCGCGGTTTGGCAGTTTTACCAACATATGGAACCTTTTCTCTTCTTGAACTAGAAGCAGCAGTGACATGACAATCTTGTGCCATATGCCCTTTTTGTCGGCAATTGTAACACAAACGATTGTTTATGTTTCTTTTCTTTGGATCCTGCATAGCTTCACAAACATATTCATCTCCAAAATGATCATAAAAATTATCAAATACCTGAAATCGATGATCATGAACCCATTTAGAAGTCGGGCTCTTTGGAGTAGAATTTGATCCTCCAGAAGAATATTTAGCACCTTATTGCTTCTTGGTCTTTGAATCAACATTCTTCACAAAAACTTCAGCAACTTTCCGAGCATCTACGCAATGTAGCGGGAATTCTTTATCAGAAAATATTTGTTCCGAACCTTTGAGTTTGTAGAACCTCTCGGGTTGAACTTTGTCAGCTTTAAAAACTTCTTTCTTTACTTGCTTCAGATTAACTTTCTTCAAATTCTGTTGCTGTTGAACCTTTGAAACATTCACATTAACCTGTTTCTTTTGAAATCCCAAACCTGTATATTTTCCAGAAACCTTCTCTTCTGAATCAGATGATTTATGCCCGTTCTTTGCAAGACGAGAAAATTCAGCTTTAACTTTCTTGAGATCTTTTAGAGCATTGATAATCGTTTCATCAATGTCATCTTTTGAAGACGAAGACCCGGACATAACCTTTTGAGCTTCAGAAGCTTCAGTACTTTTGCCTTTTTCCTTTTGCTTTTCTTCAACAGATTTGGAACCAACAAACTCAGAATAATCACCAATCTCAGCCTTGTCTTTCAAATCATGAACGCCTTCTTTGAGACTTCCTGGTGGCGAGACTGTCTTGTTAAACATCTTCTCAAAATTTTCATCTTTGGATAGAAAACTTGTAAAAGATTGTGAGTTAGTAACATTGTTCAAAAGACGTTTTGAATCAATGACTTCAATCTTTAATTCAGAAATTCTTTGATGAGCTTCAGCCAACTCTTTTTCTGTTGCAATGAGCTTCTTTGCCACTTTGTTAGTTTCATACTTTTGCAATCTTAACTCATCTAATCCGGCCACCAATTCCTTCTCGAGTTTATCGTCATTTCTTTTCTGAATATCCAAATTTGCATTTTGCAACTTGTTCACTCTAACCAACTCCCTCTTCTCATCAAGTAACTTTTCCATATCAGTCTGATAAGATTGAATCTTAGTAGCTTGGTCATCAGACAGTTGAGTAAGTGTATCAAGTCTGGACTTTGATTTGTCAAAAAGATTTTGAAAATCGTTTGCTGTATCCTCAGCTTCATCTTTCCATTTCTTTACTTCTTTCACTAATTCAGCCTTTTCTTCAGACAACTTTGTAAATTTCTTTTCAAACTCCTGCTCAACACCTTGAAACTGCAACTCTTTTTCAACTAACTTTGTCTGAAAAACTGAAACCTTTTCTTTTTGAAATTCTAACTCTTGGATCATCCCTTCCAACTTTTCTCTATCAGCAACCAAATCTTCTTTTTCCTTAACTAAACCATAAATCATCTTATCTTTTTGAGAACAAAACTCACAGACAGATTCATAACCACTATTTCCAGAACTACTACCATCTGAATCAGAATCTGTTATCCCTTCTTCGTCATCACTGTGAACAATCTGAGCAACAAAACAAGACTCATCAGGAAAATCAGCATCCCAATCATAACCTTCATTCGATGTTTGTTCTTTTGATGCAGAAGAAATAGCAGTCAAAGCAATTTGAGGTGAAGCAGTTTTATCAGCTGTCTGAACCACCTTTTCTTTTGCGGGACACTCACGAGCAAAATGACCATATTTGGAACATTTGAAACATTTGATCTGTGACTTATTTAAACCAAGTTTGTCTCCTTGAAAAATAGATGTCGTTCCATGTTTCTTAATAAACCTTCTACCTCTTTCAGTTAGCATAGCAAACTGCCACTCCAAATCTAATTTGTTCAACTGATCTTCATCCATATGATCTAAATCCTCTCTATATAGACAAGAGTTACCAATTTGACTAAATATATCGCTAGAAGAAGATGATATGAATCCAGATAACAACGCAACTAAATCTTCAGCTGACTTCCCATTAATCGAACTAGCAGATGATCTATCAGGAGTAGTGAAACTGCACCTCCTTGATGAACTTTCATACTTTCCTGATCCATGATCAGCAACAAATGCTGTTTGAGGTGGATTTGATGTATCATAACCAGATGATTTAGATTTTGCATTAATACTTGCAGAATTTTGTCCATGATATAACTCAGGATTTTGTAATTGAGCAGTGGACTTGTTTGAATTCATCATTTCTATTTCTCGAGCATGAAGCTTTCCAGTCAAATCATGAAATGATAATGTGGAATAGTCTTTGTCATGAGTAAGCAACAACACATAATTTTCCCATTTCTCTGGTAATGCTTCCATCAATTTCTCTTTCAATTCTTCCTCGGTCTTTTCAATCTTGACTACTTTCATCTCACTAATAAGATGTGAAAATCTTGAAACAAGAGCAGAAATATTTTCTTTGTCGTATTGTTGAAAATTTTCAAATTCTTTGTTCAACACTTTCCTTCGACTCTTCTTATACTGATCATTACCTTCACATCGAGCAGATAAAGCATCCCATAACTGTTTAGCCTTCTTGCAAGTACTGAATTGATGTAACAACTCAGTAGGTAAAGCCATGGTAAGATAACCATAAACTTTTTGTTCAAGTTCATAACTTCTTCTTTCATCCTTATCAAAATCTTGAATCTCTTTATATTCTCCATTGTCAGTTGGACGCACATACAGCGTTCGAATTGGAATCCACAAATCAATATCATTTGTGCTGATGTATGCAGAAAAACGTTGCTTCCAATTTTGATAATCTTCCAATTTTAACAACTTGGGAACTTTCTGACTTGTTCCTATTTTATTATCAAAATTAAGCATAGCTTGTACCGTGTTTTGCATAGCCACAAATGCATGAAAATCCGACATCTTTCACTGAAAATAATACTTCAAGAACTTCGAACTCAAAAATGAAGGTCTTCCAAGTGGATTTTGGGGGTCAAAACTGAACGGTACTGGCCATAGGCCGGTACAAGTCCTAGATCTCGGAAAGACGAACGTTTTGGCTGGTATTAGGTTCCGTAACTCCAAACGGTTTGCAAGTTACGTCAGTTTTAGTGAAGATATGTTTTCTGCCAGCGGATCAACAATTCCAGCGGATCAAACTCCGTATCAGATCAACTAGCGGATAAAAAATTGTTCACCGGATCAGAATACTCTCAACGGACCAAATATGTTCCAGCGGACCAGATATCTTTGGCGGATCAGATTTTGATACGACGGATCAAAACTGGTACGGCGGACCAGAATTTTCAGCGGATCACACTGATACGCTGTAACTGCTGCGGATCAGATTGATGAAGATTGCCTAGCGGATCAAACGGCGGATCAGTCTGTTTGTTGGGCGGACCAGTCGCAGAAAACGCAAAAATCGACTGATTTTCACAAATTTTGACAATTGAAGCTGAAAACTGGATCAATATGATGCGAAAACACTCCAGGAGCATACAGAAATCATTTTTATCCTTGGAATAACTCAGAATTGGAAGAAATTGAAGAAAAACTTACCAAACCCAAGCTTTCTCTCTCTAAAACTCCGAAAATTGATCAAAAACACAGCAGTAGAGCAACTAAAAGCTCTGATACCACTTGTAGAAACGAGAAACGATCTTACTACTGCGTGTATCAATCAATCATAACGACAACGGATGTAAATAAGAGAAATCTTATTGATCACTTGAAGATACAATGAAGTTCTCTCTAGTTTCTCTCTCTAGAAACACACACAGAAAGGTGTAGAATGACTGAACTGGTTAAGCTAACATTCTAACACACACCTATTTATAGTAAGTGACTAAACGCCCAACGTACCAACTGGTACGCCGGACCACATGATCCGCTGGATCATGTGGTACGCCACTAACCAAATAGTCACTACAATTCATTCTAAGACTCGCTCACATAGATACAGTACACGAGACACTCATAGCATAGGAATATGCTCTAACAGATCCGCGTGTTTTTACCCCATGAGGACCGCATGGGGGTATGTTTGTGCACCTCTCGCGGTCCTCATCGACGCCCAGCACTATAAAAACGAGTTTTTGCCATTTTCTGCTCATTTGCACGACTCTAACTCGAGAAAACTCTCTCATTTCGTCCATCATTCGCCTGAGAAGACTAATTCCGGCCAGAGGGAGCTTATGGCATCAAGTTTCAAGCATAAACAAGTTCCATAAAGCTCGGGTAAGCATCTAGTTCGTTTGTTTCTCCATTTAGACTGAAGCTATGTTGTGGGTTCTTACTAATCAGTGGAATTTACTAGATTTCAAGGCTTGCATGTCCGATCCATGGTGATCTAAGGCTTGTGGGAGCAAATTCATAGTGAAACAAGGTGAGTTTGGGTTCGGTTTTGCTTTGAGTCAAGTTTTTGGATGATGCATTGCCTAAAATCGGTTTTGATGATGCATGCAAGCTTGGAAATAGCTTCTAGAATGTACTAGGAGGTTAGAGAAAGTGAAAACCCACTTGGAGAAGCTCAGTACAAGTTTTGTTGCTAAAGGTACAAGTCTTTTATGCATGCATGTGTATTTTCGGGTTTGTTGATGCTTCTGGAATATTTGGCCTGGGAAACCCACCATCTCAGTGACAAGATTGTCACATAGGAAGAGATTGGTAATTGGGTGGAGGCGGTGTTTGTAGTTTTGTGTTTAAAAACCTGAAAACCGAGTATTTAGGACTTTTCAAAATGGGTTAATGACACCTGGATGATCTCAGTGGCTCTTGGCCCTAAACCTGAGTTAAAATCAGTCCATAGGTGGAAACCAAAATGTTGGAATGATTGAAATTGGTTAAACCCGCTTGCAATATGATTTTAGGTAAATTTGGAACAAAACCGGGACTTGTAACTTTGGTTGGATAGGGCCTCAGTGCCTAAATTCTTGATATTTGGCTACTGGAACATGTTGGAACAAAACCTCATTGTCGAAACGAGCTAAAAATGCAAAATGGGAAAAATTCACTAAATGACAAAATAGTCGATGAGGGCCGCGTGGGTTTCGTTTGTTGGTTTGCTCGCGGTCCTCATAGCCTGGAAAGTCAACGTGGTCTGTCGACCACCCATGAGGACTACATGGGATGTTTTTCTGGTTTGCTCGCGGTCCTCATGTGTCCCTGGACAGTTTCATGATTTTATTTTGTTTAGTGTTTGGGAAATTATCGAGCACCCAGTTTTGTTATTTTTTACGAGTAGAGTCACGTGGAATTATAATGGTGACATTTCACCACCCGGTTGGACTCGAGGATCTCGTATGGCTAATTTGGCCTCTTGGTACATTCCCGAGAATACTTGCAACTTCCCGTTCGTGTTGTTGTTTTCACCAAACGTTGTGTAAACGTTCTTGGTTTTGGGTTAGGTTCTGATATATATTTATGTACATATTTTTAGACTCGCATCTGTGGTACAATCGTTGGACCTTGGATTTCCTCGTGCCCGGTGACGTTATAGTTTTTCCGCCCGTTGCAATATGTGAGTTGATAGCTTTTCCCCACTTTTATTTAAATGTTTTGGGGTGTACATGAACCATGTCTTGTTGTGTTACTTGTTACTGTGCTTAGGTACATGTTACCGTGTTATAAATTTACTGCATGTTACGTGATGTCCATGACAGATTAGTATGGTTAATTTAGGTCCGTGTGGGGCCACAAAGACATATATTGCACCAATACAGCTGTAGAGGTAGATCAAGGTGTCTCATACCCATTCTTGTTGATCCATTAGGGGTCGGGTGATGGCGTATATGCCTAGTCATGGTGAGCGGTGATGGCCACTGGTCCGTTTACCCATCTCGCATGCTGGTTTAACCATAGGAATTTATAGCAAGCATAGTGTTTTTGGAAACAAGTTTTGGTTGTAAAAATGAGTCAAATGCGCTACGACTCACCAACAACTTTTCGTTGTTGACGTCTTTTTGGTTCATGTGCAGGTAAGTAAAGCTATGATGGAAGTCACGTTGTGGTTTTGGGACGAGATGGTGTTTTGGGTTTTGGGGATTATCTTGTTATTATGCCGTTTTTGTTACTGTCATGACTATCTTGTGTTGTTTGTTTGTGCCCTCACCGTACTTGTAGCCTTAGGGTGTCCCTAGGCTTAGTTTATTTTTTAAGCTTGTATGTAAGATTTAACATAATCTATGTTATAGCCGACATGGCTCTAGTTATGTTTGTTGGACGGGTCGTCCATTGTTGTGAGCCTTTGTTTACTCTTGTATCTATCTGTTTGCTTCCGCAAGTTCTGATACGGGTGGCCGGTCCCACTCTCCTCTCCCCTGCGTTTGGCAGGGCGCGGTGGGGCGGGGTGTGACATGGGTAAGGTCCTTGACCCTGTTTTGATTTCCAACTTGCCTGCATTATTTTTAAAAGAAGGTTTCCTTGATGTGCGTTTTCGTTATATTGGTGGGCGATGGGTGGGATTTTTTTTCCTTCTATTGATCACGTTAACAAATTTAAAATGTGTTTGGAACTTGTTAAATGTTTTTTCATAATTAAATCTCTGGATACTTGTTTATTCCGGATGAAAGTTGTGTTCGGATTGACATATTTGGTTTACCGGTGGTTGCCTCTACACCAATGGTCCTTAAAAGGGTTGGGGAACTTTGGGGAGATTTTCTTTTATTTGGTAATGACAAGGACGAGCCGCTTTCCGTTGGTAAAGTTTGCGTGATCACCAAGTTTGTATCTCCTATCGATGAAGTGTTTGAAGTCGAAGTAGGCGGTAAACTATTTAGTGCTCGCTCGAAAGAGTTCGACTCATGGTCCCCAACGCTTAAATTTGATGAGGATTCTTTTTCCTCTGATGATTCGGATGAGGATTGTCAATTCGAGGAAGGTGAAATTAAAGTAGACCAAGAGGAAAAAATAGAAGAGGTTTTGGAAGTTAATACTTCCGGTAAGATTTTTGATTCAAATCAGCATGTTTCGGCCTCAACTAAGGGAGACATTAATTCGAAGGATGACCCTAAACTAGAGGCCTTGCTCCATTTTGTGGCGCCTACTATTAATGATACTTTATGTGATTCCGGTCCTTCAAAACCTATGGGATTTAAGGATTTTTTGAAATCATCTCATCACTTTACGAGGAACATGGGACACACTAACGGAGCATCTCCATCTTATTCTCAAGGAGGATCGTTTAACAGTGGTTTAATGGTTCAGGACTTCTCAAAATTTATTCATCTGTGGAAATTAATGGGCCTTGACATGAATGGTATGGTAAGCGATTTCGAAAATTACATGATCAAGGTTAGTGACACTTTCGTGGATCAATGAATATTATGTCACTAAACGTTTGCGGGAGCAGGTCTCATCTGAAACAAAGTAAAATCTGTAGATTACTTAACAAACATCGCATCGGTTTCGTGGACCTTCAAGAAACAAGGATGGAGACTCTTGAGTTGCATCGAATTAAAGCTTTATGGGGTAATATGCAGTTCGATATGGCGTTTCATCCGTCGTCTGGTATGTCTGGTGATATGCTTTCGATTTGGGATCCTAATTTGTTCATCAAGACTCCGTTTTTATTTTAGATCATCTCCTCATCGTCAAAGGAACTTGGGTTAATTTTTGGTATCTTGTTTTATGACCAATGTCTATGCCCCCCAATTTGAAACTCATAAGAGATTGCTTTGGGCCTCTATCATTGATTTCATGAATGTTAATCCGGGCATCTTTATCATTTTCGTGGATTTTAACTCCATCCGTAGCGAATCGGAAAGAATTGACCTTTCGTTTTCCAAGCTAAACGCGTCTAATTTCAATTCTTTTATCATTGATGGTGGACCTTTTGACATTCCAATTGGTGGTTTTAATTTTACTCGGATGGATGCTAAAGGTCGAAACGCAAGAAAGTTGGATAGATTTCTCGTTTCACCGGACCTCATGGGGACCATTAATCATATTTTCGTTGAGGCTCTTGATAAAACTGTCGCGGATCATCGTCCTATTATTCTTAGGCAATTTGTCAAATATTTTGGGCCTACACCGTTCAAGTTTTTTAACTCCTGATTGTTGAATTCTGACCTCGATGTCATCGTAAAGAATATTTGGAACGAACCTTTTGTTTTCATTCACTTCAAAACCAAGCTTAAACGTCTCAAATAAGCTATTAAGAGTTGGCAAAAATCTAGACCCAATTCCTCTCTTGTTTCGTCGGTGCTTCACGCTGAGTTAAAGGATATTGATGTTACTATGGATGTTGGTAAAGGTAACGAAGCTCTTTACGAAAGGAGGTTGGAGATTCTAAAGAAAATTCATGACATTGAAAAACCGTTACGTGACGATCTTGCGTAAAAGGCGAAAATTAAATGGGGTCGCTTCGGGGACGAAAATTTGAAATTTTTCCATGGAGTGATCAATTCCAAAAGACGTCATTTAGCGATCAATGGTATTAAGGTCGATGGTGTCTAGATCGACGAACCTAACGAGATAAAAAAAAGCTTCCGTTTCTTATTTCACTAATAAATTCAAAAAAAACGGAGGACCTCAAGGTGACGCATAGAAGCCCAAGATTTATTTCTTTATCTGATTCTGTTAGAATGTGAATTGAGTCCATTCCTTTGGAGATTGAGATCAAAGAGGTGGTTTGGGATTGTGGTTCCGATAAAGCACCCGGTCCTGACGGCTTTTCATTCGGGTTCGTGAAGAAGTTTTGGGACATTTTGAAGGATGATTTCATAGATTCCGTGCATGAATTCTTCAGTTCTTAATACATTTCTTTGGGTTGTAACGCTTCATTCATTTCCCTTCTCCTGAAAATTAATAGTCTTGTTGCTTTTTCGGACTTTAGACCGATTAGTCTTGTGGGCTTACAATACAAGATAATTGCCAAGATTATGGCGACCCGGTTGGTTAACGTTATGGATCATGTGATCAGTTAGGAACAATCTGCGTTTTTAAAGGGGCGCCAAATTTTAGACGGTCTGTTGATGCTTAATGAATTAATAGATTGGTTCGAGCATAAGAAAAATAATCTTCTTTTATATAAAATCGACTTCGCCAAGGCTTATGATTCAGTTTCCTGGGACTATCTCGACACCATGCTTGACTTTATGGGATTTGGTGCTAAATGGAGGGGTTCGGTGCGTACTTGCTTATCTTCAACTAGATCCTCTATCTTGATCAATGGTTGTCCGTCCGAGGAGTTCAACGTGGGTAGAGGCCTTCGTTAAGGAGATCCTATGGCCCCTTTCTTACTTCCTTCTTGTGATAGAGGGTTTACACGTCTTCTTAAAAGATGTCGTTGAAGCTGGTCTTTTCAAAGGAATTCGCGTGAAGGATGTGGAGATCTCCCATCTCTTTTACGCAGACGATGCTATCATCATGGGTAATTGGTCTTTAAATAATATGTCTAATCTTGTGGATATTCATGATCTTTTTTGCGGAGTTTCAGGTCTGGCTATTAATTTTCATAAATCTTCTCTTTTCGAGATCGGGGTTTCCTCTTAAGAGTCCATTTGCATGGCAAAGATAGCAGGGTGCAAGTCGGACCGGTTACCTTTTACATACCTTGGTCTTCCGGTTGGCAAGAGAATGAATTGCATAACAAATTCGGATGTAATCATCAATAAGTTCAACAAGCGTCTTAACAGATGGAAGAGAAATCTCTTGTCCATCAGCGGGAGAGTGACTCTTGTGACCTCGGTTTTGGGATCCCTTGGCTCGTACTACTTTTCTATATTTCCGGTTCCTAAAAGGATCATTGGCAAGTTGGAATCTATTAGATCGAATTTTTTGGGGGGTTTTAATGAAGCTGATAAAAAGGTTCCTTGGATCAAATAGGAACGCGTGCTTGCTAAGAAAGAGCATGGTGGTCTCGGTTTTGGAAGCTTATACGCCATTAATTTAGCTCTCATTTTCAAATGGTGTGTGAGATTTTTAAATAATGAGAAGGCTCTTTGGGTTAGGTTGATCAAAGCGATTCATGACTCTTAGAATGTCAAATACGTTAGCTGTTGGTCAAAAATCATGAAGGTTTGCGATTCTTGCATTTCCGAGAATTTTTTTCCTGGTAACGTTATCAGAAAGAAAGTTGGAAGAGGCGACGATACCAAATTATGGTTCGATTCTTGGCTTGGTGATTCTCCTTTATTTCACTGTTTCCCTCGTGTTTTTTCTCTTTCTTGCAACAGGGATGGCTTAGTTCGTGATTTTTGGAATAATGACAAATAGGAGTGGAAATCGCGTAGAGATTTTCGTGGAGGTGCTGAAAATGAACAGTTAGAGATGCTTTTGGACTGGCTCGCTAATTTTTATTTGCATGGTGTCAACGACAAATGGCTTTGGAACTTAAATGGAGATTCCGAGTTCTCAGTGAAAGCTATCAGAAAACACATTGATGACATTCGTCTTCCGGTTGGTGACTTCGAGACAAGCTGGATAAAATGTGTTCCCAAGAAAGTCAACATTGTTGTTTGGCGCACCATGTTAGACCGCATGCCTACTCGTCTAAATCTCTCCAAACGTGGTCTTGAAATTGACGTGATCACTTGTCATTTTTGCAACTCTCGTCCGGAATCCATTAACCACATCTTCGGTGATTGTTCCTTTTTCGTTAAAATAATGGATCAGATCATGATCTGGTAGGATATTGTGTGGCTTAGACCGGTTCCCCGCCGAGAAACAATCAATTTGGTTGATGATTCCAATCTTTCAAAAATCAAGAAGGAAGCAATTTGTAAGATCCTTTATACCTCGTGGTGGCTTATTTGGAAGGCTCGCAACAATTTAATTTTCAAGACTGAAGATTCCCGGAGCGGTAGCATTGTCGATTCCATTACGTTATGTTCGTTTTCTTGGTTTTCTTCGCGTAATTGTAAGAGTAAGATTCGTTGGAGTGATTGGATGATTAATCCTTTGTTAACTTTGTACCTTTGTTTTGGCTCTTTTGAGCCCGTTTTGATATAATTTTATTGTTGTTCTAAAAAAATTGTGTATCCATAGTAGTGTGTGTTTTGACGACGAGTTATCAAAATTAAACACCAGTAACCTCTGCATAAGTAATATTTTGAAGGTGATCACTTAGTATTATAATGAATGAAATAAATAAATGAAAACTACAAGTGGATCTAAGAATAATTATTATACCCGGCTAAATATGGGGCCAAGAAAAATGGTTTATCTTTACGAAGCTCCATGACACTTTGGATATATTTCTTGACATATTTCATTTTATTTTTGCACAATGTCTCTTCAATTGATCGAGGATTAAGATACGCGGTTTCACCATCATCTCCGCCACATATATATAAAAAACTATAAAAAAATATGATAAGATTATTCACAATAAAAACACAAGTTACCATAAAATATAAACAAAATAATAGAACTTACATCTCAAACCATAACAGAATGTCAGCGTCCACCCATTTATTAAGACATAATCGTAGCAATAATTTCATTTGGATGGTCTCAAAAATTAAGTCGACATACATCCCCCTCGGCGAAATCATTCGTATGGATAGAGTTTCATTAGATAGCAACGCCAATTTTTCTGCTAGTCTATGCATACTTTTAGACTTTTTCCTTTGCTTTATCTTGGTCAAAAGGCTAGCTATCTTATTATCTTTTATAATAATAGGATCAATAGCATTAACATGAGAAGGATGCACTTGTTGAGGAAGACCGTGACCAACATTATCATTGTAATGGATACGATCCAGTAAGCTACATTAATAGTTAAATTATCAAAACATGCATTCATTATATCAAGTTATTGCATGTGTGTGATTATGTATATACATATATTAATACATACATATATATTAGGACAACGTGATTACCATATCCATAAGATTGATGTCAGATTCTTGTCGAGAAAAGGTTCCTTCATCTTGAAATCCATTTGCTTGTTGATTTTGATACGAGTATGTTTCATCGTACTATACTAGAAAAAAAATATGTAACATTAGTTAATTTAAATGAGTTAAAAGAAAAGGTCACCTAATAAATGCATCACTTATCATATTTATATTTATGTGTATATACATACATCTATAACAAACTTATATAAATGTTTTAAAGTGTTGACTACAAGATAACCTAATATTTAAACTCTATGTCACCTATTCAAATAATGATGAATTTAAAAATATAGAAGTATCAAATACATGTGGCGTATAAGCTGGACTCAAAGTATGTAGGGGTTGGGGTTGTTCATCATTTACACAATGAGTAAATTGAGAAGTAGGCACAGAGACATTTTGAGGTTGGTCAATACTCGATTGTCCAAAAGAATCGGTGTTCATAATCTACACATTATCAAACGAAATATTAATATAATAATCAATAAAGTACTATAAAACTATTGTTAATTATATACCTTTATTAATTTCCTTGGTCATTGAATAAATTGACCTTTTGCATCACTCATTTTATTCAACTCATCGGTGTGTGTCCCGGGCGGGACATCAAAACCGAAATAGTTATCGAACACATAATCTACGTGCACTTTCACAAAATCATCGGCTATAGGACGACCATGTATAATTCTCTCAGAAGTAGGATAAACCCGTCCTCTGGCTACAACCGAATCATCGTCTTCAAGTAGAAGGTAACAACCACTAAGTGACTGCAAACATAAACATTTTTATTAACATACTTTTTAAAACATTAGCAAGCAAATTTTAATATGTATTACCTTGATGTCTGGTAGATCGTTGTACAATCTAACAAGCGAACCACCAGAAGCTATGTCTGCCTAGGCCCCTCTCAGTCGTTATAGCAATCCGATCATGATCTTGTTGTGTGGCGTCAATCTCCTTCGTTAATACCTCTGCCTCTTTACTTTTCCGCTTATTCTTTCCAGAAAGCAAACTCTTTCTAACACCAACCACATGTGAAACTAAACGTGTACGTCCCTTGTGCTAACTTCCAGCCTAGATAAAAAAGCGTAACAACCATGGAAAATATATATATATATATATATATGTGTGTGTGTGTGTGTATGTATATATATGTACAGTTGAACCTAGATAAAAATGAGTTATGGTATAGCTAAAATTAAATAAACACATTTGATATAACTTGCTAACCACGTGCGATTGCCCTCTAGCTAATTATATAGAGTTAATATATAGATACTTACCAACTCGTCAAGTCTTCCTGTCAAAACACCTTCCGATAGTAGGTTTGCTCCAAGTTCAAATTTCTCTGTGATAGGATTGTAACGAGCCCTGCTAACGGTGTATTTTTTTTAACGCTCGTCTTGCATATAAGCTAAATATGGGTAGCTTTAAACAAGTTGGTTCCATCTATCTACCCATACCTCCTCCAGTTTTACAAATCCCCCTCGTCCTAAACAAGCAGGATCAGTGTTTCCCAAAAAACTGACTTCTTTTTCTAGTTACTTCATGTTTCCACAGTACGACCTCTTTTTTCTAACACCGTGTTTATATTTTCAACTTGTGAAAATGCATCAAAATGTTTCCTAACTTCGTCAAACTCGGTCTCTCCATTAAACTTTGTAATTTTATTTCGAAAAAATTATGATTTATCGAAAGAAATCGTCGATGTCCCATATACACGTATTTTTTGCAATGCTTTAACCGTGTCGAATTTATATCTGCTTCACATACAGGACACGCTTTTCTACCTTTTGTACTATACCCCGACAGATTAGCATACACTGGAAAATCACTTATGGTACAAAAAATCATGGCTCTCAAGTTAAAGTTCTCCTTTTTATAAGCATCATTAACTTTTACGCCTGTAGTCCATAGTGTTTTTAAGTCATCAATCAAAGGAGATAAATAAACATCAATTTCATTACCAAGTTGTTTTGGACCTTAAAGTAACAAAGACATCATTATGTATTTTCGTTTCATGCATAACCATGGTGGGAGGTTGTAAATGCATAGAAGAACCGGCCATGTACTATAACGACTACTCATGTTTCCAAATGGATTGATATCGTCCGAACTAAGACCAAATCATATATTTCTAATCTCCTTGCTAAAATCCGAAAATGTCCAGTCAATATTTCTCCACTGAGGTGAATCCGCCACATGTCTTAACTTTCCATCATCTTTACGCTCGTCATAATGCCAACGCAATAATTTAGATTCTTTATCATTAGAAAATAAACGTTTCAATCTTGGTATAATGGAAAATACCATAATAATTTAGCCGGTAGTCCATTCTTTGACACGTCGTCATCGTATTCATCAGTTTCAGTTTTACGCTTGTCCTCGATGCACCACATGTAACGCATTTATGACTTTTCTCAAACATTTCTATATAACATACAATCATTTAGGCATGCGTGTATTCTTTTAACTTCCAATCCCATTGGACACATCAATTTTTTAGCTTGATATGAGGATATAGGTAATTCGTTATCTTTGGGAAGCATGTCATGCAAAATCTCTAATAGACTTGTAAAACTCTTATAACTACACCCGTAGTTTAACTTTAGGTTGAACAATTTCAGCACAACACTAAGTTTAGAAAAATTCTCACAACCAGCATATGGTGGTTTTTCTGAATCCACAAACATCTGTTGTAGCTTTTCTTGATCATTGTCACCAATACTACTTTCACAAATACTGAATACGCCATTTAAGTCATCATTGTCCCAATTGAAATTGTCATTATCATTACCGTTGTACGGATCATTGTTCTCATCATCGTTGGTGGCCATAGTAGTTGATGTTGTGCTGCAACTAGAAAATGATTCCCCATGTCTTGACCAGCAAGTGTAATTATACATAAAACCATTTCTAAGAAGATATTGAATATCTTTTTTATCTTCAAATTCCTTGAAATTTTCGCATTCCATACAAGGACATAAAATTGAGTCTTTTCCTTTTATCACACGATCATCTTCAGCAATCTTTAGAAAATTTTGCACCCCTAAATACGTCCAATTTTATACATCTAGTGACTACGATCCATCTGGAATTTAACAATAAACAAAACAAACAATATAAATTCACACACACACACACACACACACACACACACATATATATATATATATATATATATATATAGAGTGAGTTTCATTGTAGACACCCACATAAGTGTAGACATGTAGACACTTTTTTCACCATTAGATCTCTTGATCTAATGGTTGTGATTAATCTCTTTTATTCTTTTTTCACACTTTTCAAACAATTTCACATGTGAAAAAGAGCTATTTCACATGCGAAATTGTCTACAAATTTTTTTTTCACATGCGAAATTATTTGAAAAAAATAAAAAATAATAAAAAATGAAAAAAAAAGAAAAAAAAAAGAAATTGTTTTTTCACATGTGAAATTGTATGAAAAGTGTAAAAAAAGAAAAAATTTAAAAAAAAATTAATCACAACCATTAGATCAACAGATCTAATGGTGAAAAAGGGTGTCTACCTGTTTACACTTATGGGGGTGTCTACAATGAACTTTTCACTATATATTACTAACATAATAAAAAAACAAGAACAAAGGAATATAATCTAGCCAATAAAAAGTTATATCTTAATTTATATTTAATTTTAATATAATGCTATAACAATATTTATGTAACAATTTTTATATGTTCAATATTTAAAAAAAACCATCAAAATGTGAAGATAGATTATCTTTAAATAATTAATAAAGTATATTTAAAATAATATATTCACTTCACCGTTGTATTTGTATATTTTAAAAGAAAATTAAACTTGCAAAAGAAATAAACAACTTAAATAAAAAAAATTAGAATATAATCATATATAATAACCCGTTTGATTAAATATTTAAAAAATAAAAATAAATCTTTACCGTTGTTTAAAATATAAATACTTTCTAAACCTATCATATATCAAAATGTTTGAATTTAAAATATAGAATATAAGGCTTTTGTCTAGTATATCAAGTATAAGGCTTGTGATACAAAAGAATATATTTTACTTAACTTTAATAACTTCAAGTAATTCTAAAGATTAGAATTAATAAACCTTATTAGAAAAAAAAACATAATATATATATATATATATATAGGTTGAAATATAATATTTAAAAGTAAATAATTAATGTAATTTTCAAAATAACGTAAAAACTATGCAAATGTGAAGATAATTTATTTTTAAAATTTTGCACTAAAAAACAATTAAAAATATAAAGATAATCTATATTTAAAAACTTGAATAAAAGCTATGAAAAAGTAGAATATAATCATATATAATAGCCCGTTTGATTAAAAATAAAAAAATATCAAACTAAATCTTTAACGTTGTTTAAAACATAAATACGTTTTCTAAATGTATCCTATATCAAAATGTTTGATTTAATATATAAAATATAAGGCTTTTGTTTAGTATATCTAGTACTAGTTTTTTATCCCCGTGTGTTACACGGGTGACTTTTTTAAAAAAAAACTATAAATACAATCATAACATACGACAATTATGTATTTTTATATCTTTAGTAATTAAATAATTGGTTATTAAAATATTTTGGAATGCAATAAATAAAAAATTGGAAATACAAATCACTTCCATAATTAGGAGAATTGGCGGGAAAAATTGTTGAGGATAAATGTGGTGGTGCCACATGGCAAATTGTGATGTCAAAAACTTTTCTTTTATTATATATATAGAATATAGATAAGGCTTGTGATATAGAAGCATCTATTTTATTTTATATTTTATATATTTAAATTTATAAAGCAAGATTAAAAAGAACAAAGTATAACTTAACATAATTATCTTTTAATATATTTTTATTAAAATATTTATTTAATTTTAAACAAACTCTGCTTTTTATTTAGGGATTTTTACATATATCCCCTTGTTAAGCCACTTTATTACATATTTACCCAAGTATAAATTTTAATTGCATATATCCCCTTATACTCATGAAATTACCCATATACCCTTCTATTTGAAAATAAAGAATATATTATCCATATAAACAAATTACAACTTCAGATTAATTAATCTTGATTATTATATTACCCTTCTTCTCTGCTCTCCCTTCTCTCTTCACCGTAACAAACCGACCCATCCAATCAATATTATTACAACCATATATGTATTTTTTTAGTTTGCCTTTTGATCTGATCAAGGATATATGATTTTAGATTTTCCTTGATCTTATTCAATTTGTGCCTTTTGCAGTTAATGTCTGGATTTTTATGTTTTAGGTCGGTTTTTTTTCGACTGTTAAAAACTTAATCTTCCTTAAATTTTGAATTAGATAGAGTTTACTGCTATGTGTTGACGATGACATGATAGGTTTTAGCATTAGGCTTTGCCAGTTTTTTATTCTAATTAAAATTTCTAAAGGATAGGTACTGCTATTTTTTGTTTCCAAATTTCAAACAGTAGTTTTGGATCAAATTTTTGTTTTGTTCACCGGTAGTAGTATTAGGTTAACAAATTTCTTTGCTTTGTTTTGGTTTATATTTGTTAGTTTGGTTCAATAATATGAAAGAAGAAAATGTTCATGTTATTGGAAGCTAGTCCATCTAAGTATAAAATAGAACTAAATATGTACTTAATCATATTAGAAGGGAGAAATATGAAAATATTAATAAGGGTATAATAGTCTTTTAATAATTTATTTTAAATGAATTGGGTAAATATGTAATATATATGGTTTACAAAGGGGATATATGTAATTAAAATTTAAACTTGGTTATATATGTAATAAAATAGGTTAACAAGGACATATATGTAAATGCCCTTTTTATTTATTATGAGGGTATAACTTTTAAAGTGGAAAAGTTTATACTATATTTTAATTGTTAAATATTAATATGTTATTATACTATTACCTTGATTCCTTAAACACTTTGAATTATAAAGATTAATATTTCTTATTTACTTGAACCAT
This sequence comes from Deinandra increscens subsp. villosa, assembly GCA_039602395.1. Lineage (NCBI taxonomy): Eukaryota > Viridiplantae > Streptophyta > Magnoliopsida > Asterales > Asteraceae > Deinandra > Deinandra increscens. The sequence continues at coordinate 2,318 of JBCNJP010000270.1, read as the reverse complement.
ATGACTTGGAGATAGAATAATCTTATTTTTATAGAATTTAATTTCGTGGATCCTATCCTATTTTTAGTTATTCGATCAAGATGGCATTTAAAAAAAAGTCAACATAATTTTTCATGAACTCCTCAAGTATTTTAAATAATAATAAAAAAAACATACCTAAAATTGGACGATCCAAAACTAATATCTAGTAGATTAATTCTACGGGGTATAAGCTAAAAAGATTCTAGATCTATTTAAAATATGTTATTACCTATAAACATATATATGCGATTAATTAAGTAGAAATATAATAAAAAAATATAATGATATTACCTTTAATAATTTGTGTGTTGCTCCTCTAATAATCACAAAAATAAAGAAGCAAAACAAATATGTCGAGCCTGAAAGAAAAAATAATAAATCAAAATAAATAACAAAGTCAATAATACGAGTTTGAACTCTACGTTTGAAACGATAGAATTATCAGAATTATCAATAGTAATAAGTAAGAAATATAAGTTTAAAATTAATCACCACCACTAATATGAGAGAATCTAGCTTCAAAAAGTTAATCTCGAATAGTCTTGATTCTTGAATGAGAACGAAAACATTTGTGACTTTAATAACTTCAATGAAATCTAAAAATGAAAATGAAAGAACCTTATTAGAAAAAGAAAACATAAAATATATATAGGTTGAAATACAACATTTAAAGGTAGAAGATTAACATTTTCTAATAAGATAAAAGAAAAATGTAAAGATAATTTATTTTAAAACTAATAAAATTATCAAATAAGTATTTAAACGTAGATTAACATAATTTTGAAAATAAATAAAGCTATGAAAAAGTAAAGATAAATTATTATCAAAATTAAAATTAAAAAATTAGTGAATCGTGATATATAATATATTTATATTTATATTTATATTATAATATAATTACTTGAGTTGAAAATATAACCGCTATTTAAAATATTTTATTTTATTCATTTTATAATTAAAAAGTATATCTTGTCAACCGTTGTTTAAAACTAAGAATATAATCAAATCTAATATTTAGAAGTAAATAATTAATATAATTTTCATAATAATGTAAAAACAATGTAAATGTGAAGATAATTTATTTTAAAATTTTACACTAAAAACAATTAAAAATATAAAGTTGATTAATTTCTAGAAACTTGAATAAAAAATAATGGATAACGATATAATAAATAGGATATGATATAAAATGTTAATTAAAATATATACAAATCATGGCCGCTACTGTATAAAATATTTTAAAAAAATATCGAATGTTTAAAATAAAATGTCAAATTATCGCTCTGTATAAAATAAAACAATGTTCAAAATAAAAATGTTAACCGTTATTTAAAATGTGAACCTGTTTTAAAATGTGAACGTTGTTTAAAACTTATTATATACAACGTTTTTTTATCTCAACCGTTGTTATTGATATTATATGAGTTGAATTAAAAGATTGATAATCTCAAACCGTTATTTAAAACCTATTATATACGACGCTTTTTGTTTAACCACTGTAATTGATATTAAATAATATTGAATTAAAAAATTCATCAGCGTAACCGATGTTTATAGTTTAAAATCAGTTTTTTAGTAGTGGCATCAGACATCATCTACCTTATCCACTTTCTTAAGAATCAAAAACTTACTAAAGGTCAAGTTCTAGAGATTTTTATATCTGTATCGACTTTCTTAATCGGTTCTTAGTAATATTGATGTGTACTCTTTGTTTTTGTTTGTTTTTATGAAATTTGAGGTCGGTTCTTAGTAAAATTTATTCGTACTCTTTGTTTTTGTTTGTTTTAAGTTTAAGTGAATTGATTTATTATTTAACGTGTACAGTATATACTGTGTTTCAAGAAAGAAGCTTGCGGTTTTGGGTGTTATACTTGATATGAAGATAATGGAATTAGTATTGGATGCAAACCTTGAAAAGGAGATAAGTTAATTAACTTATCTTGATCATATAAAAAATCATAAAAAAGAAGTGCATTATATCAATATTGTATTTGTAGGAAAACCGTTCGTAAAATTAAAATAAAATAAATATTTTATTTAGGTACGATTACAACAAAAGAAATAAACCTATTCTATTACAATACACTTGAAATCAAATCTACTTCTACAATACGATTACAAGGAAATGAAAGAGTTGTTATATAGACACCCAATGTTTTACTAAATTCATCCATTTCCTACGGTCGTTTTGGTTGAAACTGTCGTTTCAAAGTCGATTAGATCGAAACGCCGCCACGTGTCGCGACGACGAAACCTTAAAATTTGAGAAAATTTGCCATGACCGTTTCAAGGTCGTT